>APFE030390276.1:170491-201481 GCA_000404065.3 Pinus taeda
TTTTTTTTTTTTTTTTTTTTTTTTTTTGGGTATTTTGGACGTTTTGAAGCCATTGGCATAGGTTTTTCAGACATCAAAGTTCATTTGCATAGGTTTTGGAGCCGTGGAAGTTCTAGGAGCCACAAGGGCCCAATATTGTGAGAACTGTTTCAGGTTGCAGGTATCCATTGGAGGTGAACCAGCAGTCAATCCTAAAGGATTCATGTGTTCTGAATCTGATTTTACAGTCTATTTCACTTGTAGAGACTTCTATTCAGTTGTAAATTCATTTTGAGCATTTAATTAAAACGAGGGCTGACCCATTTGGGAGCCTTGGACCCAGCAGACGTAGCCCAGGAGGGGTGAACTGATTCATCAACTTCTTTTGCATCTGTGGTTGATTTATTTTGCAGAACAAATTCGTTTAATGTGTTAAAGAGTAAAAGGAAATAATTCTGCTATGCTTGAATGGATCATGAACAGCGGAAATTTTCATTTGTTTCTTTACTGCAAGACATGGGAATCTTTTGAACATGTTTACTACTGAATTGAATACCTTGCAAACCTTTTTCAAGTAGTTTCAAATTCAGATCAGATATGGCCTCTGCTTAATAGGATTTGCGCCCAGATTTAAGGTAATTTTGATCACGCCCAAGTCACCTATGATGCCTTTTAAGTCTGGAAATTTTGTAGGAAACAAATCCTGAGCGAAGCAACTCAGCGACTTTATCCACCATGGAATCATCCTAGTAATTCCTGATCTTCTCAAATTTTGTCTCTACTTCGGTACCAATATTCACTTGCCTAGTCTTCAATGATGTGCTGATGTCTACATTTTCTATCTGTGGACCATCAACTGCACGATGACCTTCTGCCTCTAAAATATTGATATTTCTTGGATCCTCATCCTCCCCTTCAGCAGTCACATTATAACATTCCAACGCATGGCGTAGCTGGGTGTTCCGATCTAGCTGGACTAGCCTGAAAGGGTCCTGCAGTATTCTGAAGATCATTTCTTTAACCTCCTATAGATATTCATCAATGATTTCGATCCCATCCTCAAAATTGAAGGTCATCATAAATCCTTCCCTTAATATATCCCACTCTGTGGTACCATGGCGCAGCTCGGTTTCCAGGTACCAATTCATAAGGATTATATCCAAAGTATGACAGAATAAATGAACCCATTCTGGCTGCGGATTTACTCCATAAAATTTGGTCCATTTTGGTAAATGGTTGTGTGGATCATTTCTCCCATCATATTTCTCAGTCAGCCGAACTTTTGGGCAACCAAATCACAACCTCATCATTCTTCTGTAATCGCACCATTCATCAAAGTTGTCTTTTTGCATACCCCTCCACCATGTGAGCGTAGCGTGCAAAGCCAATTCCAACACTTGAAAGCAATGATCCTCAGGTACTTCTCTTTCAAAGGCATCCAAAAACTTACCTACATCAGTTAACCCATCATAATAGGGTAAATTTCTTACCTCTAATGACACACAGTGCAAAGTAGATACTTCATGCAACCAATTATGCTAATGCTCCAATTCTTCATCTGAATCCGATGTACAGGAGCTCTCGCAGTCTCATGCAATCTGTCAATTAGCTGTTGGGTTAATCTATTCTTGATCTTGCACTATTATTTTGTAAATCTGATCCAAATCATCATCACTTTCTTCATAGTCGTGTACTGGTTCAGTATAGTGCAGTCCTTCTGTAGGGTCCAATGGTACTACAATGCGGAGTGATTTCCTTTCAAACAACATTGTCCGCGTCTTCAAGTTGATGACCCCATTCATATCAATAGCCCAATCAATTCCAAGAAGCACGGGGTATGGATTGTTGTCATCAACAATTTCTATCACTTCGAAGTCAGTTAGCGCACTCACACCTTCTATATCTACAGTGACTCCATGTAATCATCCCATAGGGATAATCTTCTATTGGTTAGCCATCCTCACTTGAACCGGGGACCACTACAGTGTAGGTCTCCCCATTCTCTCTCACGTCTATTTAGGAAAAACGTTCGCATCAGACCCCAGATCCAAAATAGCCTCGTCCATCTCATAGTCTCTTATTTGCGCAGTGAGCCTCATCTCGCGCCCTATTCTTGCCTTATGCTTGCCAATATTCCTGACTACGAGGTGTCCATTAGGAGTACTTTCCTTATCAACAAATTTATTTATCAATTCCTGTAGCCCTTTTACAACCTTGCTATCACAGAACAGTTCCATACAGGTTTCTCAGAACGTGGTGAGTACAGAGGGATCAATCTTTGTGGGCACACTGGTTCCTGGTAGTTTTCCTTAACCACTCAAGGTAGATGCTTCAACAAAGTTTTTCTTTGCCTCCATAAACATATCCTTTGCGTGTTCCAGATCAAAACCAACTTCCTTTTCTGGGGCCTTGTGGACCCACCCACTTTCTTCAGGTTGTTTTCCTTTATCATCACCAGTCGTTATTCCACTTCTTAGCATGATATTCACAATTGGATCTTCCTCACGGGCTTTAGTCCTCATCATTTTCAAGTTTTGGGTAGGCTTCTACAGTTGTTCCTTCTTCTCCTACATATTAGCTATCAACACAAGGCATTCCACTATTGTGTGGTCAAACTCAGTGTAGTATTGACATGATGGGCGTGTCTGATTCGCAAAGTCCTGCGCATAGTGTCCTAGTGTCCTGCAATTATAGAAAATGACCTGTCCATGACCTCTATCTGATTTTCCTCCTCGTCAGCCTCACCTGTGCCCCTAATATCCTCCGCACGCTCCCCCAGTGCCCTGGTCCGAAGGTCAAGTTTCTTCTTGCATTAGGTACATAGGCATCCTCTCCATCATCAATCCGTAATTACGACAGTGGCGTTCATTGTGGCCCACCGACTTGTAGAAATCATAGAACAATTGTGGTGGTGTCTGCAAAAAAATTTGCAGCAAATGAAAATTATTTGTTACATGTTTTCTGGCCACTTGAAAAATGGCACACCATAGCACAGGTCCTGCACTTGGTCCTATTGGAGCTTCATGTCTTAGGGGCATTGGTCCCCCCCTATGATATAATTTGTGAAGATAGGGAAATGATCTTTATCATGCCCTTGGATCTTAAACTTGAGGCACCAAACTTCCTCAGGCGCCTCTAATCTAGCCTCTTTTTCTTTTTTCAAGCTTTGCAACGCCAAGCAGAGGTTCTGCAACTATGAGTGAATTTATTGGACTCCCAAAGACATGTCTTGAATAGGAATTTCATGCAATCTCATCATGATTTCCAGAGCTTCCACCAGAGTCCCTATCTTCTGCTGTAATAAAGAAATCATTAGATGGGGCAAGAGCGAGGCTATAAACCATTCACGACACTAACTATCTGTGAGGTGCATATTAGCTTCGAAGATCACACACTTCAATATTTGATCTAACTCCTAGGGTGTTTCACCAAACCTCATTTTGATTGCCTTGAATCCAATTATTGAAGGTGAGTCAGACTTAGGCTTACCGAATTCCTTGTTGAAAGTGGCCTAAGTGTCTGCTAATGATGTCAACAAATTATCTGTGCAATACTTAATGTACCATGTTAGCGCTCAATCATGTAGAGCGTTAACCAACTGTGCCTTCTTATATTAACATCTATAATTTGTTGTGTTGTCCACACAACCTTTGCAACAAACCAAAACTGATCTACATCCTTACTTCCTAGGCCCTTGAAAACTAGCAACTTCATCATATTCGACATGTTGAACGATGATGGTGGTGTGGGCGAAGGTGTGTGCTATGGAGGTGAAGGTGGAGGTGGAGTGGATGGATGATGTGTCCATGGAAAACCCTACCTTATCAATTGGACAATGCTCTGTAGTGAGGCCTGTACAGCTCCCTCACTGTCACTTGAAGGAGGCCCAATCAACAGGCTATATTTACGCCTTCCTTTATCTTGGTTTCTAAAGCTTCGTCCACTTTGCGTAGATCCAAACATCAAGGCAATGACATAACCCACTTTTCACACAAGAGCATCTTAATCCAAGTATTCAAGGATCTCAAATACTTACCTCATGGTCCCTTGAAGAAGTGTCACTTCGCTTCATTGTAACTAACTAAGGTATCAACCGCAAATTCTATTACAAATCCTCCTATGACTTGATCAAGCCAGTGATCAACGACGTGCGTGATCTTATCTTCAGACACTTCCAACCTCCACACTAGTTCCAGAGTCCACACTATTGGGTCGTCAAGCCTCCACCTTCCACGGTCGTCTGCCAATTTAGCAATCTACTCATATAGTTCGATCGAGAAGGTGCAGAAGAAAATTTCGTGTATTTTTGTATACAAATATCTGTCCAGTCACTGTTCTTTTGTCAGGCGGGGATTTTTATTCTCCTATGCCGCGAATTTGTGGATCTTCTTATCCAACCACTTCTCAATTTCCTTTTTGTTCAAATTCTAGTGATGTGACATCACACATCTCTTTATGCAAGTCCCTGTCCTGACAACGGAACCATTTGTTAGCTTAGTGGTTCCTGACCCAGGTTCAGAGTTAATTGTTCCAAACAAAACCCTACACTACTGGCCCTTTTGGCATCAACCCACGTAGCGTGGATTGAAGTCTCACCCAAACCAGTGTGGAGGGTTGCTGGAACCAAGTTTCCACACCCAGAGATTAGTGTGATGTCCTGTTGTGTCTTAGATCTACCTTCGCACAGATCTTTAAGCCTCGAGGGTTCAATGTTGTAATTGTCTCCTAGACCTTCGCAAAGTTCTATGATCAAATTTTGCGGACCTTTAACAGATAGGCTATCTACTTACGTGCATCATAGACTAGTCTCAGACTGGAATCTACAGAGACTTGCTTTAGTGCTTAAGAAATTTAACAGAAAGTACTATAGCCTTCACGTAATGATCCACGTTATCTTTTGTTTATAGATGCATGAAAATAATTACATAAATAGTTTGTAGCTTAACCAAAGAGAAACTTAAATGTGCACATGTGAGAAGAAGAAGAAGAAACACATAAGCATGACAAGAAGACAAGAAGCTTGATAACGGAGTTCGTCCCTCCTAGACTACGTCTCCAGGCCCTGCTCGATCAATGGGGAGGCCTTCATTCATTAAAAATGGCATCAAAAGAAGTTACATTCATCAATCTACAAAATGGATCATTATACCTCCATGCTGAAGAGTGCCCGAAAATTGGAGAGCATTGTTGCAGAAACTGACACTCCCACTGGATTCCCGTCACCGAGAGGTGTAAAATCCATATAAACTTGCCCAATTCTGAGTCTGAACCAAAATCACCCTCCTACAAAAATTATGTTCGAGCAAGGTTCCACTAGTATTTATGAGTGCTCAAAGTTCCACCACCTTGTCTCGAAATTCGTGCCACTAATCTCCTCAAAAAACCAGTTTATATAAAATTGGGGCAGATTAAACCATAATATGATTTATTGTTTTACCATATATAAAATATTATAATCCAACCACTTTATAACAATTTTTTTTAATTTTATATCATTATTGGGGGGCCATACCTCACGGGACCACACCCATCCCTTCCCAACGATCTGCATTAAATTCGTGGCAGTTCGATTTATTTGTGGGTATGCGTGGTGGCTTTGGGTGGCGGGACCACATACGTGGCCGCCTTACCCAAGCCCCACCGCAGTCAACATACATGGATGTCCCAACTTATACCAACTGTTCACGGTTTTATGTATGGATTAATATATATTATGGTTTTGGCCAACCGTTATTTGAATCCATCATTAGTTCCATACGGTATCATATCCCAGCCAAACTTTATCATATGCAATGGTTTGGTTTAATATACGTATTAACCCATATGCGTTGTAACCACCATACGCTGTTTTCATTCGTTGTTTTTTTATGGGCTTTGGTGATATGGTTTTATAACCATAATGTATTTCCATACCATGAAATGTAATGCCACGTATTTGTGTAACCATTATATGGTTTTTTCATATAGATATTTTTGGGTTTGGACTTTTTATATATAGTTATTTTAATAACTATAAAACAAATTTTGTTATATAGTTATTTAATAACACTTTAAATGATTTTTTTTGGTTCTCTTGTGCAGGTTTAGAAGGCCACTGGAAGGATGCCAAGTATCAAACTGCCATGTGGGTCCCACGTGCTGACTGAGATGCCATGTGGCGCACTATGGGCCCCATTTTTCCTCTATCATACCAATCTTTGAGGGGCTCTATCTTTTGCATACGAGCTCAGATTGACGAACCATTCACACCATCGCGATCAGGAAGACGAGCCCTTTCAACTAATTCCATCAACTACTCATTTCTACCATTTTGAATTTCGAGCCTTTGTCCATCCCCTTGGTGTCTCGAGATCCTCTTGGATCACGTAAACACTTAGAATTCATTGTGTTCAATTAAAGAGATTTATCCAATAGATTCGCGCATCAATACATCATTAATTTATAAAGACATTCCTTCATCATAAGGTATATCATAAACATAAACAACAGAGAGAAACATATAAAACATATGAATTTTACCAATAGTCTTCTTTATTGATATTCAATATAATGTTACAGACTCAAAAATTCCCTGCGCACTCTACTGCAGGGGTCCACGCACTTAGCTACGAACTCTATTCCAAGCATCTGCACACTCAACTGTAGATCCTTTTCCTCCTCTAAGACTTACTTCTCTGTGTTAACACTCTAAGACTCCATCTGTCATGTACCTAGAAAACCCCAAAGATCTACCTTAGACTCTCTAAGACACACCTATTTATACAATCCCATGGTCCACGGACCAAGGTTAGATCTCAAAACTGACTCAATCTTTACATAAACGAGGTTAAAAAGTCCTTTTTGACTCCTATATACCTACGTGCTCCGCATCCATAATTTGCAGAGACTTTACATCATTTTATCAACTTTACATCAAAACTTGGGTTTTTACCCCAAAACTGACCCAGGGACCCCATCCTAACATCGTTCTTGTGAGTAAATGCATATTTTCAATTGTATCATGTCTAACAAGCTTGTATAGGACCTTCATGAGAAGTGTAGCTCTTCCTTCCATAACTGGCCCCCCTTGACCGATGAAATTATATATCCGTTAATATATCCCATTCATAATTGTTCGACCCCTTCTAGTACAAACCTTACATATGAGGGAGTAGAATCTATTGATGAGTTCGTCAAGGATGATAGGCTTATCATGGATGATCTAGTATTTGAGTTCCCATTCTTAGCTATTATATACTACTCCATCCTTCCATATTCTCAAAAAAGGGAAAGGAAAATGACACAGTACTAATTGAGCGAGTCGACGGAACTCAAGCTAGATGCCAAGCCCATCATGAAGAGACCCTACAAGCTCAATCCCAAAATAAAGCGAATCTCAATACACACTAGGGTCTGCTTCAAGAGTCTTATACCTAGGATGTTGATGAAACAGTTAGTGAAAATGAAACCTCTATATAGATTAATAAAAAGTATGGGATCCAGTTTCACCACCACGAACCACCAATAGAGAAGGTAGTAGATTATTTAGCAACTGTGGATACAACTGATAGAGTTTTTCCAGTCAAAGAAGCAAATGTAATTTTAGTTCACTATTTAGATCGAGTGTATGTTCAAGGTGATGCAGAACCAGTGAATGTGCCAGCAAAGGAAAATATGGAAGCAGTTACTATAGAGTCTCTAACATCTCACCCATTTCCATATCCATACGCAGTAACTGCCAGCAAAGGAAAAGATGGAAGCAACTACTACAGGGTCTCCAACATCTCATTCATTTCCAGATCCATCTCAGAAAATTCTTCCCGTAACTGTTTTTGGTTTTGGTGAAAGGATGAATTAATAGTATCGAGCAGAAATATTGACAATAACTAACTTCACATCATTAAAAAAGAAATATTTGTTTGATAACATGAATTCATCCTTTTATTGTACCGCCCTTCCCCTACCCCTACATACAATTCCTAGGTAGGGAATTTTTTCTCAACAACTACCCTTGTTTAAATAATGTAACTCTCATAGCTTGAAAAAATATTGAATTTACAACTTGATAAAGCCTAAACTTACACAATATAGCTCATCTCCACTTTATAATTTATATTTATATATTAAATGCTATCATTATCAAAATTTTCATTATCAAACTTGATAGTGTGATATAATCTTTATATATGCCTAGAAAAATGGATTTAAAATATATAATTTACACCCAGAAAACATATCTAAAAGGATTTTTAATATCTTATTTCCACTTACTCTATGACTTGGTCAAGTTGGGTATCATTTCAAGCAGACAATACACGTCAATGTAGTAGATGTAACACCCTCCTCCCACATCTATCGAAGTAACTAGCCAATTGGGATAAAGATGTGACTAGATGCTACTATGATGGGATTTGACCTCCTATTTTACCTTAAGGAATTGGAATCCATGAAATGATAACACACAGACATCTAATGCTAGCCTCTGTTGAGATGAGGTCCCCTAGGTCAAATTTTGTTAAGTTTTGTTAAATATTGTAAAGTCTCCACATTTTGAGGAGTAGAGCATGGGTAGCATAGGTCGATACGAGTAAAGGGTCTTTAGGAAGGTCAAAGTCCCTTAGCTTGTTAGAGCCAATCTATTTTGAGACCTGCCCATGGTTCGTGTACCATGGTATTATAATGAAGAAAAATATTAAAGGAAGTCATAAAAGAGTCATAAGGTAGCTAAGTAAGAATAGTGCATGATTTGGGTCTGATTTTATCTATTTTGTACTTGGGCGAAGGGGAAGGATTTTGTAGATGTGTGCGCGGAGACATTGGTAAGTCCGCAGCTGAGTGCGCAGGCCCCTGCAGCTATGTGCACAGAGTTGGAAGAAGTTTTTATTTGAAGATCTGAAGCATAAGAAAATACTTATTTTGAAGAACTATCTGTGCATCTGCATATTACTATTTTATCTCTGAATTTATTGTATTTATGATTTGTTGAATGCATTTATGAGGAAAAGTACTTAATAGATTCGCAAAGATGTAGATCTGTTTATTTATATGATGTTATGCATGTTTAGCGCAATCGATGAAGAACATAAATTTGCTAACTGTTAATTGTTGTAAATTCTGCGTTAAAGGGTTAGGGTTCACGAAGGGCAAGATAAAGCCCTAAGTTTGGAAAAAACACATCACATAGTCCTCTGGATGCAGAAACCTAGTTCTAGCATCCCCTAATACTTCCTCGGGAGAGATTGTAGCCTGCGCTACTTAGGTTGTTATTGAAAGTGCTGGTAGTGTAGGGTTTTGTTGGTTAGTGCAACTAACTTCCAAACTGGGTTCAAGTACCCCCAAGCCAAAAAATGGTTTCGTTGCCGAGACTAGGATCTATCTGAGGGACGTGTGATGTGGCATAATTTGATACCGACTAAGAAGGAAATCGAGAAGTGGATAGATCGGAAGATGCACGAGTTTGCAACTCAAGAAAACAAGAATTTGTGCATATCAAAAGAAGAGTGGTTGCAGAGATATCTGTATACAGAGGAACACAAAGTTTTATTATGCTCTTTTCCATGCAAATTATACAAATGGTTGGTTAAACTGGCAGATGGTCAACCTACCTAGAAGTTGGATAACCCTATTGTGTGGATCCCAGAGTTAGTAAAGCGCTTGGAAGGATGATAAAACAAGGTTGCAAAGGCTGTTGATTATTGAATCGGTAGTATTTTTGGTGGATTTATTACTGAGTTCACGATTGATACATCTGCCAGTTGTAGCAAAGATGAACACTAGTTTCTCAAGGGACCAAGAGGTAAGTATCTGAAGTATTTGAAAAATTGGATTAAAATGATATTGTGCAAGAAATTGGTTGTGCCACTAAATTGATGTTTAAACGAGACTCGACAGGAGATACGTGAAGTGGGAAATAGTTCATAAAATATATAGATACAATTTCTGAGTACAGTCCTCTATTGGGAGCATCCGATAGAGAAGAAGAAAGTAATAGTTTGAAGATGCGCCGAGGTGCACCTCTATCAGTAGATCAGGGCACTACGGGAATACCACATCCATCCATCCCACCTCCACCATCACCTACACCTCCACCTCCACCTCCGCTATTCAGCATGGAAAACACTATGAAGATGCCCATATTCAAGGGTATGAGGACATAAGACCCTGATCAATTCTGGTTTGTAGTAGATGTTGTGTGGAAGTCACAACAGATAACATATGATGATCTAAAAAAAGCACAATTGTTCACAACATTACAAGACACGGCGTTGAGTTAGCATATTAAGTATAGTACGACTCATCCAGCTGCATCATTGAAAGACAAAAAAGATGCATTGAATAATGAATTCAGAAAGCCTAGGTCTCAATCCCAATATGTGACTGAGGTCAAAGAAATTAAGCAGAAGGTGAATGAATTTGCATGGGATATTGATCAAAGGCTAAAATGTCTTGTACAACAGGCTAATCTATAGATCTCAGATGAGTGACATAAGGACTGATATATTGCTTCATTGTTACCTCATTTGAGATTACCATTGTCACAATAGAAGCTTGGATTGCAGGATGAAGCACTTGAAATTGATAACAAGTTGGAGGCTTCACCTATTCAAGATACGAATCTGGGAGTGTAGCAGATTCAATTGTAGTTTGCTAGACTACATATGGATTTGCAAGATCTGAAAAAGGGGAAAGAGGTCCAAAATGGGATCCATTCTGAAGTATGGTGCTTAAAGTGCAAAGGAAATGGTCATGACAAGGACCATTTCCTGGTATATTAGAACTATCTAGTTTTAGGAGGTCCTATACCCCTAAAGCCAGAAAATTCTGCTGGATCAAGTAACGGTGTAGTGCCATGGTGCACTATCTACCAAATAATAGGAAAGCACTCAACTAAAAATTGCCATTTATTGAAGAATTTTCTACAAACTCTCCAACAACTATTTTTCAATTTATGTAAGTTTCTAGGCCATGATGAGTGTAAATGTTGAAGCTATGAGTTAATGATGAACAAAAACTCTGACATATAAAGTACAGGCTGAGACTTTTCCACAGCAGGATCAAGGCACCCTTGCACCATGCAGAGGATTTGAGGGGCGAGGAAGAGGATGAGAGGGAGGAGCTGGAAGAGGTCACAGACAAGTTATTTGTTACAATTATGTGGAAGCATGCCACTATGCACGAGATTGTCAGAACCCAACACACCCCTCTTGTCAGTATTGCCGAGAGTTTGACCATGTTATAGAGGATTGTCCTGTACTCATCGCAAATATGCAAGAGAAGAAGAGCCAACAACCCACTCAGAACATCTAGATGATGAGGCCAGAACTGCGCGAGGATTGCCCCAACGTTAATATAGTTACACGAAGTGGTATAACTACTGGGGAAGATAAATCCAAAGGGAAAAAACCAAAAGAGAATCCTTGGGTGCACAGAGTTGCTAACATAGATACTAAATTTGATTAGTATAAGGAAAAATAAAAGTTTATGGAGGCGAAAAAAAGCTTTGTGGATTCAGGTACTTCCACATCAAAGAATCAGGGCACACAAATGGAGAAGCCTGAAGAGGTCATTGCTACACATGAAACAGATCCTTCAACATTGACATCCCTTTTATAGACCTACATGAAGCTCTTAAGGGACCAGAAAGCAGTGGAGGGATTGTAAGAGTTAATAGATAACTGTGCTTGCAAGGGTAAGTCGCTGCATGAACAATGTGTAGTGCAGAGAGTAGAAAAAAGTAAGAAAAGGACTGGTCGAGAGATGACATTAACTGCACAAATCAGAGAATTTGAAATGGACTAGGTGAACTTAGATTTGGGATCTGAAGCGAATGTTTTGCCTAAAAATGCTTGGGAAATAATGGGAAATTCGATGCTATGGTGGTCCTCAAATTCAGCTGTGAATGGCGAACCAACCAAATATTATTACTATGGGATGCTTACATGGAGTAAGTGTTGACATTGAAGGGGCACCAGATATAGATGATTTTGAGGTAATCGAAATAGTGGATGATAGTAATCCATATCTAGCACTGCTTGGAATGGATTGGGCGTTTGAAATGAATGCGATCATCAACCTGAAGAAGTGCAACATGACATTTGAAAAGAAGGAACTAAGAGTCATTGTTCCATTGGATCTAGCAAACGGTGTGTGGTGTACTGAACCAATCAAAGATTACTATGAGGAGGATGATATTGAATGAATCTATAAGCTTACTACATAGAAGGTGGATTGGATCAATCCTATGGTGAGTGGAAGAATTACTTGGGAAAATGAAAACTCCTGCAACTCATATTTAGATGAGGAGCTCGAGCATTAACAAAATAGATTGCATGAAGTGTCAACACTACAATTTAACATACTTACCAAATAACTCTGGTGTATATCCACTTAGGTACACAATTTTCCATATTATGATGGCTTGGAAGATGTAAATTTGTTTCTTGATAAATTTGAAAGGGATGTACCAGAGGAGCATTGATTCTAGGCATTGGACATCGCGGTGAGAGCTATGCCTGCCAAATGGTGGGGTACGCATATGAACAATTTTATAAATTGGAAGGAGTATTGAAGGATGATGCAGTTGCAATTTGGCTACACAAATACCTACATTATTGAAAAGTATACAGGGAAGGATGATTTATGTGAGAATTTAGCTAATTGGATGAAGGCATGGGGAGAGGAACCACGACCTAAATGGGGACATATATTCTGCAATACCTTAGATACTATTCCGATGAATTGGTACTTAGAAATAGAACCGTGACATGGAACCGCAGACTAGAACGTTCTAAAGGAGAGATTCCTACTAACATTCAATTTTGATGACGGATTTTAATGTATTGATGAAGCAATACATGAAGTCAAGGATGTCATATTCTGAACGCCTATAGAACCCATCACATGGGTACAACCTAACTAGAGTACGCAGTTGCGCAATGCTCTAGAATGCTACAATGTTGCCGCAAAAGAAGGTGAGGAAGATCCCAGGAATATCAATATCCTCGAGTCAGAGGGACAAGGTGAAGTCATTCGGCCTATGATAGAGGTTCCTGACATTTCAAAACCATTGAAGATCAAGAATGTGAACATTGGGTTGGAAGCACAGCGAAAGTTCTCTAATATAGGAAATTATTGGGACGAAGACACAGTTGGCAAGGTCATCGAGTTATTGCAGGAATATCAAGACTTGTTCCCAAAAAATTTCACTGATCTAAAGGGGATTGTAGGTGATATGGGTGTTATGAAGATCCATTTGAAGCTCAATGTGAAGCTAATAAAAAAACACCCAAACCGATTAAATCCTAAATACAAAGAAAAGGTGCACGAAGAACTGGATAAAATTCTTGCAGCAGGAATTATTGAGCTCATAGAAGAATCAGACTGGGTTAGTCCTATGATGGTTTAGGAAAAGAAGACAAAGGGAAAAATCAAGATTTGAGTAGATCCAAGGAAGTTGAATGATGCTTTTGTACACGATCCATTCCCTATGTCGTTCACAAATGAAGTCTTGGAGAACGTTGGTGGTCAATAAGCCTACTCTTTTACAGATTGATTCTCAAGATATCAATAGATCAAGATCGTGCCAGAAGATCAAAGTAAGACTACCTTCACCATAGAATGGTTCTCTTTTTAGTATACAATTATGCGCTTTGGACTTAAGAATTACCTTGTGATATTTTCTAGGGTGGTAGTCGCAACATTTAAGGAATTTATTCACAAGTTTTTGGAGGTCTACTTTGATTATTGGATGATGTTCTGGTTAGTTAAAAATAATGTTTCAATTCTTTGCCTAATGTTGGATACTTGTAGGAAGTATCAGGTCTCCCTAAATCTAAAGAAGTGTATATTTTTTCGTACTATATGGAATAATTTTGGGCCACGATGTTTGTAAGAAAGGGTTGATGGTGGACCCTACTAAAATTACAGTGATTATCAATTTGGAGCCTCCAAGGAATGTAAAAAACCCGCGCACAACATTGGGCCATATAGGATACTATAGAAAATGTTTATTAAGGCACACCTGCAGATCATCGTGCTTATGGAGAAATTATTGAATAAAGATGTGACATTTTGCTGGGATGAAGATTGCTAGAAAAACTTAGATGTTTTGAAGGAAAAGAAGGTTACAACACTTATTCTAGTTTTCCTTGATTGGAAGAAAGAAATCCATGTACATGTGGATGTGTCCTGCATAGCGCTAGGAGCAGTTTTAACCCAACCAGGCGTAGGAGATATCAACCATCCAATTGCATTTGTGAGCAAAAAATTGTCTATGCTGGAGAAGAAGTACTCAACCATGAAGCTCGAAGGATTGGTGATGGTATATGCACTCCAGAAGTTCAGACATTATCTGTTGGGTGCACACTTCAAAAAGTATACATACCATTCAGCTTTGAATTACCTGGCGAACAAGCCTGTGTTGGGGGGGAATTTGTGGGTGGTTACTGCTATTTCAGGAGTACGACTTCAAACTAATTGTGAAGCTAGGGAGATTAAATGTTGGACCTGATCACATTTTGTGAATTGAGATTGGCGAAAAAACTACAATTCTTGATGACCAATTTCCTGATGCGCAACTCTTTGCTCTGCATGCTGCAGGCAAACATTTTGTAGATATAATCCAATTCCTATGTATAGGTATAACTATTGAAGGATATACGATGCAACATAAGAAGGAATTGGTGGTTAGGGCTGCGTATTTTTCTGTAATTGCAGGGAACTTGTATAAAATGGGGTCGAATGAAGTTTTACGTAGGTATGTACCAGATTATAAAAGACAATGTATCCTCGCTAAAGCACATGGAGGAGTTATTGGAGGGAATTATGCTGGCAAAGCGATTGTACAAAATATCCTATGACCTGGATTGTGGTGGCCAACGATGCAAAAAGATTCCAAGGAGTACTGTCGGGCATGAAATGTCTGCCAAAGGACCGGGAAGCCGTCGTGAGGGGATGAATTTCCTCTGAAGCCGCAAGTATCATTATAGGCATTTGGAAAATGGGAAATAGATTTTGTGGGAACTATTTAGCCACCAGGAAAGAAGACAGGAGCACACTACATCATCACGATGATAGAATACTTAACTAGGTGGGCTGAGGCACATCCCGTGAAGGATTGCAGTGTAGCTACAACTATGAAGTTTATATTTGAGTACATTTTGTCTAGGTTTGGTTGTCCTAAGATTTTAATGAGAAACATGGGTTTTTGTTTCCTCAATGAAACGATTGCTACTTTTCTTGAATAATTCCAAATGTATCATCAGAAAATCATGTCATTCCATCCTCAAGCAAATGAAACAATTGAAGCTTTCAATAAGATCCTGGAGAATGCTTTCACAAAGATCTGTAATGCGAATAGGAATGATTGGTATGTGTGCATACTAGCTATTCTCTAGGCACATTGGACTACCTATAAGAGGTTGACTGGACAAACACCATTTCGACTAGTTTATGGACAAAAATCAGTGATGTCAATTGAGTACATAGTGCCTATTTTGAGGATTGTTGCAGTCACAAAGATGGCATATCAAGATAAAATGGAAGAATGCCTCATGCAGATACTTGAGCTAGAAGAATATCACTTCTTGGCAGACTTTCATTAGAAGGTGCAGAAGGCTCGAGAAAAGGCATGGCATGATCGCCACATTAAGTAGTGCACCTTTAAAAATCGAGATTTAGTTCTGATGTATGATAGCAAGTTTGCTAAGTTCTCAGGAAAGTTTTAGATGCATTGGCTGGGACCATACATCGTCAAGGAGATTATGAATGGGGATGAAGTTTAGCTCGCAAATATGAATGCAGAGCTATTTCCAAGAAGAATCAATGGGATTCGGTTAAAGTTATACTGGGGAAATCCCACCCTTGCATAGTGACTATATGGAAGTAGAACAATCTTAGTACTTTAGGTAGTTGCAAGGAAGTGTGGGACTATACACTACATTGCCATAAGAAAATTTTGGCAAAGAGATTGGGTTGCATGACGGTTAGGAGAAAGGTGCAGATGGGAGTTACACTAGCTAGGTGGGTCTCATGTAGCCTCACTAGAAAGTGGTCGTTGGAAGCACTGTAGCTAATTAGATGGCTATTTTTCCATTAAAGGGAGTGGGAAGGA
This sequence comes from Pinus taeda, assembly GCA_000404065.3. Taxonomy (NCBI): domain Eukaryota; kingdom Viridiplantae; phylum Streptophyta; class Pinopsida; order Pinales; family Pinaceae; genus Pinus; species Pinus taeda. The sequence goes on from APFE030390276.1 coordinate 186,561, forward strand.
ATCATTTAAGGAGTACATCTTTTGAAATCTGACGCCAAAACAAAATTAATGAGGGAGATCTAGAGGGAACCAATGGATTTGAATTCAAAAAGGGCTATAAATACAACATCCTACTCCACTTTCAAACACTTTCCTTCCAGAGAGATTTCCTTGAGATTTTGTGCCTAAGTTTGAGCGGAGACGATTGTTGAATATCTGGATGAGATTGGTAAGAGATAGAGAAGGAGTTTTCACAGCAAGGGCTCGGGTTTGAGGTAGATTTTCCTGAGTGGTAGAAGAAACTATTTTGCGAGAGCCTTAACAAGATGACTGTAGCAACACTAGTCCCTACAATAGTGCCTAGGTCGCTAAGGCCAAAACCTATTGCCTTCACGGCAGGAGAGAAGAAGCAAAAGAAGCCACAACCAGCACTGGTTCGGAAATCACCGCACAAAAACCACAATGAGATTATACAGAAGGGTTGAATCGATAAAAGCAAGCAACCAATAGAAGCCCTAGACCTAGATGAAGAAGAATTGGCTATGGGGGTTGAATATATCAGCGTAGAGGGCACAAAGCCAATTATTCAGCTACCAACTTATGTACCCCCTAGAAAATACACTACCAAGGTCACTAAGGACCCTGCCTCAGTGAAATAAAAGGTATTCACACCATTGCTACAGGATGAAGTACTTGTTTAGGGTGACTTGTTGGCCCGGATACCATTTTTGAAGATGGAAGATTGGATTTTGGGTGATCATGCAAAGTTTCCGCAGTTAGAACCAAACAATTTTTTTAAATCCATCTATTATGAGGACGAGGGAGTCACAAGGCTTCAGCCAATGAAGTGGACGACCAAAATTGAGTGTGTGGGGTTACTCAACCTGCTATATGTCCCACATTTCAACCGTAACATAATTAATACCATTGGTGTGCGCCAATTGTTGGCGCTAGTTCATGATGAGTGCCTCTGGCTGGGAGGGACCATTCCAATTAATGGGATGTTGGTCCATCGAATCACTGTGCTACCTTATCAGGGCGGGAACCCCATAAAAGTTTTTGTGGGGAAGTCACATGAAAAGAAGCTCGCAGATAAGATGAAGAGTGACTTCAGGTTGGTGAAGAAGTCGTGAGGCTATGCCATTAGCTCTATCTCGGATGGAGTTGTGCAGCTTGATGCACAATGTTTGGTAGGAAAAAATAATGCAAAAGTGTCGTGGTGATGAAGTGCCTGCATCAGTGGTATCTTTAGATGTGAAGTGTAGCCAAGGGGTCTAATTTAATTCGGCAAAGTACCTCTACCATGAATTCTTGGAGGATTGTCATGAAGCCTAGGAGGATGAAAAGGCGTTCCACTACACGTGGTTACTGCTATTGATTGTGTTGGTAGCTTCAAGGACGCCTGAGGATAGCCAATTCCTGACACCAGATCTAGACTTGTGTGAGGCTGTGAAATTTGCCTCGCTGTGGGCAATAAAGGACCCCAACCACATCATTGAAACCAAGATGTTCTGGGTCATGTTCAAGACAGAGTTGTGTATGGTGATCAATCAACGACCACAGTTGTCAGCTGTTCTCCATGCATAGTACACAAATATCGTAGATTCCAAAGCATATTTTCAAAATCTATCCATATGCGTGAAGAATGATGTTGCAGGAACATGGCATAAGTTTCCCTATTTAGTCACAGAGGACGATATTATGGGGGTCATCAAAAAATGGCCGAGTGATTGGCTCACACCATCTGGCGAAGCTGCAGGAACAAGTAACGCCGCAAAAGGAGAAATGGAGAAAATAATAGCGGTAATACTGGCCAAGAAAGACTAAGAGAAAGAAGCACATAAGGCTTCTACAAAAGAGAAGGAAGCATAGAAGGAAAACAATTATCTGAATGAGAAGGAAGTGCATAAGGAAAAAGATGCATAAGCAACAACATCACAGGTCACCATTGACCTTGATGAACCTGAGACAGAGCACACTGATGAATAGGTTGAAACCGTAGATGAATCAGAAGGGGGCGCAGCAGATCGGAAGACTTAGAATCCCCCTTTAGGATTAGGAAGAGGCAGAGGAGAAGTTCGACAGGACCTCACAAGAAGCAAATGTCTGGTAAGTTTGCGAGTATGACACCATTGGTCCTCATGGAGGGGAACCTTGATGAGATAGGTGATGTTTTCCACTCTGCCTTAGAAATATATATGGGGACACATCGAGGACTAGTACCACGAGGTATTGGACAAAGTACAATAGCGCCTGAAGCAATTTCAAGTCCAAACAGGAGTAATCCAGGTGAGCATGGTGCAAGTGAGCACACATCAAGCGAGCATTCCAAAACTTAGTATCATTGCAGAAATCACATCCGAGCTCTGAGCAATGCAACTACCAGGGGGCTCTCTCTATTTTGAAACAACTGAAGACTAGGAATGTTTGCAGTACTAGAAAATCTCAGTATCAACCTTGCAGAACTGCCTGTCGAAACCTTACATGAGCTACACCAAGGAGTTTCAAATGAGCTCCGTGTCCTGGAAAAAATAACCCTGTTGATTATCGATGACGTAAAAAATAACAATTAATAGATTTTTGCAGAGAAAGTGCATGCCTTGTAGGGAAGTGATGAGGTGATATAGCAAAATCAATAGTACCCAAGTGTGCAACGAGCTCCCTGAGCTCCAAACTCCTGCAAAGGTGGCCTCAACAAAGAAAATTCACAAGTTAGCTACTGTAGTGAAGGCATCCATGGAGGAAATTAGAAATGTACAATTTGAGCAGCAATTGCAGATTTCAGAGCTTCAACTAAAGCTGCAGCCAACCACTCCTCTGGAAGTTAGAGAGCAACGTGAGGCTTCTATTAAAGCAGATATGACCACTCTGGTTACTGCAGTCAAGGACTGCAGCCAATTTTTTGAGAATACAATGGAGATATGGACCTCATTGCAAGAGGATCCACACTTGCAAACAATCGAAGCTGACATACACAAAAAATAATTGCAGTTTGATGAGATTAGGGCGAAAATGCGGACCTTAGCACCTGTGTAGGGGTTCAGCAGGCTCCAAGAAGAGAAATTCATACAAACCCATATCGATGACCCGCATCAGAAGGCCTCTATTATTTCCTCAAGGATGCAACCATGGGCCAACGAGGCAAGCCAATTATCATATACATTTCATAGCAAGTTGAAATATCTTCATCAGACATACAGAACCATGAGCCTTGCAGTCGAAGGTCCAACAATGGAGAAATTGGTTGAAGAGGTTCACCAGTCCACCACAAAGTCCATAAGAGATGTTCAAGTGTTGAAGATAGAATTCAGCAGCCTACAAGAAAATGTTGATGCAACACCAATAGAGTGACTCAGGATGAGTCACGAGTTTATGTTGGGGGCCTATTGGGATGGGGTCCCCTAGGTAAAATTTTGTTAAATATTGTAAAGTCTCCTCATTTTGAGGAGCGGAGTGCAAGTAGCGCAAGTTAATAGGAGTGAAAGGGGCTTTAGGAAGGTTAAAACCCCTTAGCTTGTTAGAGTCAAGCTATTTTGAGACCCACCCATGGTTATCGAACCATGGTATTGTAATGAAAAAGAATATAAAAGGAAGTCATAGAAGGTTCATAAAGTAGCTAAGTAGGAATAATGCATGATTTGGGTATGATTTTATCTATTATGTACTTGGGCGAATGGGAAGACTTCTACAACTATGTGCATGGAGACCTTCTTAAGTCTACAGCTGAGTGCGCGGGGCCTCGCAGCTGTGTGTGCAGGGTTGGAAGAAGTTGTATTTGAGGTTATAAAGCATAATAAAAGACTTATTTTGAATAACTATATGTGCATCTATGTATTGTCTTTTTATCTTTGAATTTACTATATTTATGATATGTTGAATGCATTTAATGAGGAAAAGTACTTAATAGATTCGAGAATATGTAGATATGTTTATTTATATGATGTTATGCATGTTTAGCGCAATCGGCGAAGAAAATAAATCTGCTAACTACTAATTACTATAAATTCTGGGTTTCAAAGGTTAGGGATCACAAAGGTTAAGATAAAGCCCTATGTTTGGCAGAAAAACATCACATATTTCTTTGGATGTAGAAACCTAGTTCTAACATCCCCCATTACTGCCTCAAGTGAGACTGCGGCCTGTGTTATGCAGGTTCTTGTTGAAAGGGATGGTAGTGTAGGTTTTTGTTCGTATAGCTAACTTCTAACCTGGGTGGAATCCCCCTCAAGCCAAAAGCCTCAGGACCCACAAGAACGAAACACGAACACTTACACAACTTTCTACTGCGTCTTATTGAAGTTTTGATCAACTCAGACCAAATTTATGCTCCCTAGACACACCCCATGAAAGTTATAATTCTCTCCAACCTTTATCCAAATCCATTAGTCTCAAGGCTAACACTCTATTTGGCCAGCATCCCGTGATTTGAGCCATCTTTTCGAGCCCAAACCCCAAGACACTACCCATAATGGAATCATAAATTAAAACCAATAAAAGTACAGGTAAACAATGATGTAAAAGAAATAAACTGAACAAGACCATATCCAAACCCCTATTAGCCATGACATACATTTCGTCAAATATATCACCAACATGTAACCGGAATGTGTAAACAATAGAGTTAAGTGTAGGGATCTCATACTTATCTGAGAATCCACACGAACCATTGTTTCCTCATGTCATTCAGCACCTTATCATTTATTAGGACATAGATACATTATCCATTCATAAACAAGTAAAAACATGTTGAGAGCCATACATAGCTACTGCCATAACATATACATATAACCAACATAATAGGAACAAAAATGCCATAACCATGTCAACCATCAAAATCCATATATACATCAGTACATTTGCGCATGAAAATCAAGGGAATGGATTTCTCATTAATGAATGCCATGAACCAATTGGAGATGGGACTACCATGTTCCAGCCAACCATAGACTGTTTGAGCTAAGCCTCTCTTCATCCAATCACCCTCGTTCCATATTCCAACAATGAATGTAGGATTCATAGAACACATCATAAAAAACCAAATCAACATGGATGCCATCGGAGTTCTCTTCCTACATCATGAGGAATTTGAGTGCCCCCTAGTCTCTCAGGATTTATCGTGCATTCGTAGTCTGATCCAGCGATCACTAGGCCCTACACCGAAACATACTCTCCAGGATTTACCGTGCGTTCCATCCTGAACCACTAGGCCCAACGAGGATAAAATCCACCTCTTGGATTTACCGTATATCCCGCCATTCACGAACAAGGATTCCTAGTCCCACCCAACCACACAATCTGGATTTACCACAACCCATAGTTCGGTTCAGGGGTTACTAAGCTAGTGGCTTCGTGATCCTCAGTCTGGTTAAGGGACCACTACAACATATGTTTTTCAATTCGGAGATCCACCCCACTTAGCTTCGAATCTAATCTGGTGATTCGTAAATAGCGATGGATATTCCACTCGACAGTTCGTCACAACATATCTGATAATATTATATTAAAATTATAGTATTCTACACTACTACAATTTTATTTGATTTCTAGATCAATAAAATAACTATAATTAGTGTATGCATATAAAATTAAATAAATCAGAAAAGTAAAGAACGAAAAAATAAGCTCACACACACATATATACACAAGATATGCTCTCTAGGAAACCCTTTAGGGAGAAAACCCAACTGGAAGGTGAGGCTGCTTAGCTCTCTTTCTCTGTCTGGAAATATAGTTGCAATACAAACAAGTAATGATTGTGGCACATTGGATGCTACAATGCACAAATTCTCTTTGTGTTCTCTACCTTCTATCTCTCCTGCCTATCTTTTCTCAACTATGGAACAAAATTCTATCGAAACAATGGAATACCTCTTCCTCCTAGTGGCCCAGTTATAACATAACTCAATAGCGTACTAGTGGTTAATTTTGACTACATAAACTCTTAACTAGCAAATGAAAATACACATTCAAGTTGATACCTACAATGAAAACTATTGTAGGTGCTTGATCCTGCCTTTCCCTGCTTGATATTTTCTTCCTCTAGCTTTATTTGTCTTTCTTGATCCAATGCCAAAATGATCCAAGAAAACTCTAAGTGTCCAAAAGTATGAGAGAGAGACAGAGAAAAATGAGAGAGCTCCAATACTAAATTGACCAAGCCCTACCAACTATTCCTCAAAGCCTTTTTATCAATAAGGCCTTTATTTTCTCCATTTTCCATTATTTCCTTCAATTTCCTCCTCACATGCAACTTGTGACCTTTCACCTCCTTTTTCTCCTAATTTCCATTATTTCATAAATAATTGCCATTTAATTCCTCTTGCCTTTGCCAATTTCCTTAACCATAAACAATCAAATGAACACCCCCTAGTATGTCTTTCCCAACTTTCAACTTGAAATATGTGTCCCATCAACTGTGATCATATATATTTTTACATGGAATTTTCACTAGGGTTGTTACAGAACCCTCCACCTTGGGGGAACACCATTCTCAGTGTTTAACGACACCGATAACTAAGAACATTGTTGAAAACAAAACATACTACCCATGGAGCTTTATAACACAACTCGTTGCATTATATACAATGACCACTGCTGAAACATGACAATCATACCGTTTATTGGAGCTTTATAACATTACTCATTATAGTATTTACAATAACCACATATACACATACACATTCGCTTTAACTAGCAAATAACCATACTATCTGTGGAGCTTTATAAATCCAACTCGGTACAATATTTACAATGATATACACATATGCACATTTTCTCAACCAACAAATAAAGATCACACCTCCACCCTCAAAGTAATACCAGGATTCACCTCCTTTGCAGGAAGTCCAAAATCCATTGTCAAAGTCAAATATGTATCTAGTGCCCAGCGTTATAGTCCTACACCACTTGTCCTCTTAGCGAACAATTACCGACTCATTGTTCCATGGTGCACTCCCAACATGCATTTGATTCCATATAGAAATTCTCATGGCTAAAACAAATATATCCTTGACCTTCCCTTCTCTGCCATGCAATCCATTGGGCAATCCATTCAATCCCTTACGTGTAGTCACTCACCTTCCAAGTTCTACTGGCACCCCCATCTCGAGCAGTCCATCCCTTGGCAAGGCTTCCTCGCATCAGAAGATACAAAAACCAAGGCATATCCCTACCTTAAAATGATCATACCAGTCATAGCATGCTCATGGAAATCAATGGACACTACTAGGTACCAGTGTCACACAATGGCTCTACTCCTGAAGTGCTCTACCAACATACTGCTGCATATTCCAATTTATTTCATTGTTGCGGCTAATTCTTGCATTCGATTTAGATCACTCAATTGGGCATGTTCATGCATTCCTGTTCCAAGCAAATAACTTCCATTAGATTCAAAATAAATTCACATCATGCCTCATTGGTAGCTCAACAATAAGGTACATTTGCAATCATGTTCGCTTCTTGTCACAAGTCAAACTAGCATATTTGGCCAAATCAACATATACAATATCACATCATGTTCGCTCAAAACATAACCATCAAAATCATAAATCACATATAATCATCGTAAGCCGTAATCATATATCTCATATAATCATCATATACCATAATCACAAATCATATGCATAGTAAAACTAAACTACAAAACAAACACTTATCCTTTAATTAATCCTTAGCTTCCACCTTTGTCCTTATTTTGTAGACAGCTTGGATTGGTTTCCACACCTGAAAAAAGCCCACTTCCTTCTCCTCAACCATGTGCACATACACATAGGGTACAACACACATAAACAACCACACATGCCATACAACATGATGCAACGTATGCACCTATACCTGACACACAACACATACAGCTACACCCAATGTACGTACGTATATGTGCACAATGTGCATCACAACACATACATCCAGACACAATGTGTGACCCCACAAAATGCATACATGTACACTTGATATACAACACAACTCATACATCTATACCCGATGTACAATGCCACACAATACATGTACCTACACCTGGCGTACAACACAAAAAATACATGTATGTCACAAAGTACAACACAAGGAATACACATGTCATGATACTACCACTATATAATGCACATACATAGTACCACATGCCCAACACAACATGTATGACATGCACACAATACCACACGTACACCAGTACCACATGTACAAAGCACCACCTGCATAACGTGTGCACAACATCACATCTACAAGGCACCCTTGCACAACATGTACACGTCATATGTACCATGCACCACTATACAAAGTGTACATAATACCACATGTACATAGTACCACACACACGACATGTACGTGACACCATATGTACACATCTCTTCATGCATGACATGTACATAACACCAACTTCACAAAGTGCCACTTTTACAACATGTATAGAACACCACATGCACACAACACCATATGTACATAGCACCACATGTACAACATCCACAAAACACCACCTGTACATAGCACTGCATATCCAACATGTACATAGCATCATCTGTACATCACTGCATATACAACACGTGCACAACACTATATGCACACAACACTGCATATCCATCATGTACATATCACCATCTATACCTAGCACTGCATAGGCAATTATTCACACAACATTATCTATACCATCATGTACATAACATTGCATAAACATGTATTCATGCTATGTGTACACAACACCGCATGCACACAACATCATAGATGCAACATGTACAACAAATAAAACTTATGCACAACAATAGTACCTCACCTCCAAAAGCACATTGTTGTTACCAAGAAACCTTAGCTATAGTGTCTTATCCATGCTTATCATAACACGCCACAGACCATATTGATTTTACTTCCCACTCTTCCTACTTGATTCCACAAAAAACCAATAAAAATATGACACCACAAACAAAGTGGCATATCTATGCAACAGATACACACAAAATCGCAAATCAAGAGCAACATTCGCAAAGGACAAAAAGCACAATACTAAACACAGACACCATGACTCAATCCCCATGTTTCCCAAGGAAAGCTTGACCAGAGCCTTCTTCAAAATTTCATGGCGACCTCTCTTTTCATGCAACTCCCTACATCATGTTGTCATTAACACATAAATGTTAGTGCATAAATAAACATAACAATACATAAGTTACTTCATCTTGTTGTGCCAAGCATGTTGGTTGCAATTGGACACATCCACACCATCTCTTAAGGGATTCCAATCCTCTAACAAATCCACCTGTAGCTAAAGACTAGCTAATATACCTATCAAGTACATGTTCATGAATATAGCATGTATCCACATAATGTTAGACAAAGCCAAGGTTAAGAAGACTTGATGTAGTAAAGCACTCATTTTTTTGGAATTAGGGTTTCCAAATGTAGCCAAAATAATTCTTTCCCAATTCCTTTCTTTGACCTTTTCCTTGCTACAATTGAGTGTTACTATGCACTGTCACATCACCCGACTGTTAGTGATATAGACACATCAATTATTACCTTGTCAGGCTAATACCAGCATGCTTCCTAGAACTGCTCATACATGTCAACCACATGTTCCAATTATCAAGACAATATTGTCTATCAATTTGAAATCAACATTTAGCAAGACTAATAATCATGTCATAATCCATAGTCGACTCATAGTCATTAGAAATAACACTACAACTATCACCTGCTACACTCAAGTACATATAAACTATCTCAACACATATGTATTACTACAATCATCTTGAAACAAGATTATTTCTTCATGCAACCCTATAGACTCATATTCATATCATGCGATTAATTAGGCATTCAACAACAAATAGATGGCACAATCAAATATTCAAGCACAAATACATAAGCAAGTTCATTCCTTAATCTATCTTAGGGGAGGAAATCTTGTCTACACAAGCAATTTAGTTAGCATGATATAACCTCACAATATATCAACCCAAACATAAATAAGATCATGATATCCAAAATAGTCACTAGCTAACATGTTTACATCATAACTCATACATAATTATCATTCACACATATGCGAAGTCAATCTAGATTAGTACAACACCATATCACAAATATGTTGGCTCATACCTAAATATCGTAGCCATAACCATCTACATAGGCCAAACCAAGTTAACAAAATACATACAACATCAAGATCTTCAATGCAATGAACATAACCATCACGCATATGACCAATCCAGTTACAACATCAAGATCTCAATGAAAGAACCCTAATCATTAAGTTAGTAGCATATAACAAAAATAAGACATATATCATTCTCATCAACAACATATAACCTAATCATAAAGTTATCTAGCATAAAATAACAATAGAAATGCATACAAGCACATGTTACCATCATTCTTGACTAGCAGACTCATGTGCATATGACTACACTAATCAGTTAACATCTATCATGCATGTAATCATACCATCAAAAGACATGTTCATAAACCTAATACATATAACAATCCTTAACTTACATACCTGCATGCCAAACATATAATACTTGTATGACCATCTTCTCTTACCCCAAAGTTTAATGTTGCAACCTCATTATGATAATATCCATTTTCTGCTCTATCTGAGCCAACACATTAGCATTATAACAACCAATAGTGACATCAAAAGGAATGATTGACATACTATTCATGCATAACCAAGACCATACATGCATAAAAACTGCATATAGACATATAACACATGAGTACCAAACCATAGAAACTTCACAAACCATGACCTCATGCATGACAACAACCATTACTCTATTGTACACATTGTCACATGCATCTATCAACATGCATAAGCAAAGTTTAATCAACTACACATGCATGAACGCATGTAGTTGATCATAAGCAATTAATTCTTGTAATCAACCTACAATATTGATACATATAATCAAAATATTCAAGCATGTAACATAACATACAAGGATGTAAGTAGGAGACATAAAATCAGCATGTAATCCATATACAGTAAGTCACATACTCATGACAAATACATTTCACAAAATCAATATCAAATTCACCATGATAACCATACTACAATCACAATCAATCATCAAACAAATGAAAAAATCACATGGTATGAAAGTGTAAGACACACACATGCAACTAACATGCATGCATGATTAATACACTACCCATCCATTCCGAGAGTTGAACCATGCTCTGATACCACTCTATAACACCCTCCTCCCACATCTACCCAAGAAACTAGTCAATTAGGGTAAACATGTGACGAGAGGCTACTATGATGGGATTCAACCTCCTATATGACCTTAAGGAAGTGGAATTGATGGAATCAAAACTCATAGACATCCAGCACCAGCTTTAGGACTGACATGAACCAAACTAGCATTTTAGACAGCTTGCCCCTGGGTCCTATTGAAGTTTTGACTAACTTAGGCCAAAGTAATGCTCCCTAGACATAGCCCAGAAGAATTATAATGCTGTCAAACCTTTAGCCAAATGAGTTATTCGCTAATGCTCTATTTCACCAACATCCTGTGATTTGAGGCACTTTTTTAGACCGAGAGCCTAGGACACTGCCTAGAAGTGGAATAATAACTTAAAACCAGTAAAACTATAAGAAACAATGATGCAAAATAAATAAATTGAACAAGACCATATCTAGACCCCTACTAGCCATGACAAGCATTTCGTCAAATATATCACAACAATGACATATATGTGTAAACAACAAAGTCAATTGTAGGGATCTCATACTTATATGAGAATCACTATGAACCATTGTTTCCTCATGTCATTCGCCGCCTTATCATTTATTAGGACATAGATACATTATCCATTCATAAACAACTAAAAACATGTTGAGAGACATACCTAGTTGCAGCCACAACATATACATATAATGATTATAATAGGAATGAAAATACCATAACTATATCAGCCATCAAAATCCATATATAAATCAGTACATTTACACATGAAAATGTATACAGACCATTCAACTTTGAATTACCTGGCCAACAAGCCTGTGTTGTGGGGGGGGGAAGGGGCTTTGTAGATGGTTACTACTATTTCAGGAGTACGACTTCAAACTAATTGTGAAGCCAGGGAGATTAAATGCTATACCCAATCACCTTTAGCAATTGAGAATTGTGAAGAACCTACAAGTCTTGATGACGGATTCCTATGCGCAACTCTTTGCTATGCACGTTGCAGAAGAACATTTTGTAGATATAACCCAATTCCTATCTATATGTACAACTCTTGAAGGATATACAACACAATAGAAGAAGGAATTGGTGGTTAGGGCTGCGTATTTTTCTGTAATTGAATGGAACTAGAAGTTCTGCCAAGTATGTACCAAATTATGAAAGACAAAGTATCCTCACTGAAGCAAATGGAGGAGTTGTTGGATGGAATTATTCTGGCAGAGTGACTGCGCAGAAGAACCTATGACCTAGGTTGTGGTGGCCAATGGTGCACAAAGATTCCAAGGAGTATTGTCAGGCATGAAATGTTTGCCAGAGGACTAGGAAGCCATCGTGAGGGGATGAATTGCCTCTGAACACGCAAGTATCATTATAGGCATTTGGAAAATGGGAAATAGATTTTGTGGGACCTATTTAGCCACCAGGAAAGAAGACAGGAGCGCGCTACATCATCACGACGATAGAATCCTTGAACAACTGAGCTGAGGCACAACCCGTGAAGGATTGTAGCACAACTACAACTACGAAATATTTGAGTACATTCTATCTACGTTTGGTTGTCCTAAGATTTTAATCAGAAACAGGGGTTTGTATTTCCTGAATGAAATGATTGGTGCTTTTCTTGAAGAATTCGAGATGTATCATCAGAAAATCACATCATACCATCCTCAAGCAAATGAAACAATTGAAGCTTTCAATAAGATCCTGTGGAATTCTTTCACAAATATCTGTAATGTGAATAGGAATGATTGGGATGTGCGCATACCAAATGTTCTCTAGGCATATAGGACTACCTGTAAGAGGTTGACTGGACAAACACCATTTCAACTGGTTTATGGACAAGAATGAGTGATGCCAAAGGAGTACATAGTGCCTAGTTTGGGGATTGTTGCAGTCACAAAGATGGCATATCGGGATAAAATGGAAGAATGCCTCATGCAGATACTTGACCTAGAAGAATATTGCTTCTTGGTAGACTTTCATCAGCAGGTGCAGAAGGCTCAAGTAAAGGCGTGGCATGATCACCACATTAAATAGCGCACCTTTAAAAATTGAGATTTAGTGCTGATGTATGATAGAAAGTTTACTAAGTTCCCAGGAAAGTTTCAGATGCATTGGATGGGACCATACATCATCAAGGAGATTATGGATGGCAATGAAGTTTAGATCGCAAATCTGAATGGGGAGCTATTTCCAGGAAGAATCAATGGGAGTCACTTAAACTTATACTGGGGCAATCTCGCCCCTGCATAATGACTATATGGAAGTAGGAAAGTATTAGTACTTCAGTTAGTTGCAAGGAAGTGCGGGACTATAAAATTCATTGCCAGAAGAGAATTTTGGCTAAGAGATTGGGCTATGCAACGGTTAGGAGAAAGGCACAGATGGGAGCTGTGCTGGCCAGGTGGGTTCCATGTAGCCTGGCTAGAAAGTGACCGTTGGAAGCACTGTAGCTGATCGGATGGCTGTTTTTCCATTAAATGTAGGGGGGAAGCATTTAAGGAGCATATATTTGGAAATCTACCGCTAAAAGAAAATTAATGTGGGAGATCTAGAGGGAATCGATGGATTTGAATTCAAAAAGGGTTATAAATACAACATCCTACTCCACATTCAAACACTTTCCTTCCAGAGATATTTCCTTGAGATTTTGCACCTAAGTTTGAGTAGAGACGATTGCTGAATATCTGGATGAGATTGGCAAGAGATAGAGAAGGATTTTTCGCAAGAAGGGCTCGGGTTTGAGGCAGATTTTCCTAAGTGGCAGAAGAAACTATTCTAGAAGAGCCTTGACAAGATGACTGCAATAGCCCCAGTTGTTATAGACATTTTTGGGCACTGCAACCCCAATCATAAATGTCCATAAACTGAGGGCTCCTAAGTCCCTAAAAGTGTTGCTTCACTACCTAAAGGAACAAGGTCAGTTGATTACATCATCTCCCAGAAGTTCTCCACTAAAAATTGCTTAGAAATGGTCAAAACTGGACCGTACTGAATACCTAGTGCGAAGGGTGCGATGCATATCACCTTCTCATTGTAAAGGGTGCGATGCATACTGAGTGGCCCCTCTATAGGGTGCGATGGGCGATAATGGACAAATGGCAGAGACAGTTTGCGAGGTGGAAGATCATGGAATCTTCCAGAAGCTTCCTCTCTGACACTTGCCTCTCTATTTTCGACCAGGGATGAGTAAGAGATCATCAGTCTCCAAGCGGAATCAAGAACTATAAGAGAGAGGACACTAATCAAGGCCCCAGAAGATGACTCACCCCCCTACAATCATCTATGTATGGATCCCTCATCACAGAGATCCAAAGGCTGAAATCTTGTATCTTGTAGAGAAGTGTTGTTGGTTTTCTGGTGTAACTTCATAGTGTTGGGTGATCTAAGATTTACTTGAGGTGAAGAAGGGCTTTCTTGCTGGAGGATGATGCTGAGTCAGAACTATTGGTTGTAATCCTCTTGCTTTTCTTGATATTAATAAAGCTATTCAAGTTTTCCTCCATATTCTTGTATGTTTGATTCTATATGCATTTGTATGATTAACACATATCTGGTCTTCTATTATTTATGAATATAGATCTCTGTTCTTCGATAGTAGTATGTTGCTTTGATTCCACAGGTGCTCTTTGAAGTTGGGAAGACAAAGAAGAGGCGGAAAAGATCTATCAGGAAGGAGAGGAATCAAATAAGGAACCAAGCGCAAGACTAAGGTTGGTGTCCTTTGTTCCACTCTTATCTATTTTCATAAAGGAAAGC
>APFE030390276.1:221628-241535 GCA_000404065.3 Pinus taeda
ACTTCAACCCCAATCATAAATGTCCATAAACTGAGGGCTCCTAAGTCCCTAAAAGTGTTGCTTCACTGCCTAAAGGAACAAGGTCAGCTGATTACATCACTAAAACCTGCTCATAAATGGTCAAAACTGGACCATACTGAAAACCCAATGTAGAGGGTGCGATGCATATCACCTTCCCAGTGTAAAAGGTGCAATGCATACTGAATGGCTCCTCTGTAGGGTGCGATGGTCAAGAATGGACAAATGGAAGGGACAAAATGCGAGGTGGAAGATCATGGAATCTTGTAGAAGCTTCCCCTCTGACACTTGCCTCTCTGTTTTCACCCAGGGTTGAGTAATAGATGACCATTCTCCAAGTGGAAGCAGGAACTATCAGAGAGAGGACACTAATCAAGACCCCAGAAGATGACTCACCTCCCTACAATCATCTATATATGAATCCCTCATCACAGAGATCCAGAGGCTGGAATCTTGTATCTTGTAGAGAAGTGTTGTTGGTTTTCTAGTGAAACTTCATAGTGTTGGGTGATCTAAGCTTTACCTAAGATGAAGAAGGGATTTCTTGTTGGAGGATGATGCTGGGTCAGAGCTATTGGTTGTAATCCTCTTGATTTTCTTGATATTAATAAAGCTATTCAAGTTTTCCTCCATATTCTTGTATGTTTGATTCTATATGCATTTGTATGGTTAACACATATCTGGTCCTGTGTTATTATGAATATAGATCTCTGTTCTTCGATAGTAGTATGTTGCTTTGATTCCACAGGTGCTCTTTGAAGCTGGGTAGACAAAGAAGAGGCAGCAAAGATCTATCAGGAAGGAGAGGAATCAAATAAAGAACCAAGTGCAAGACTAAGGTTGGTGTCCTTTATTCCACTCTTATCTATTTTCATAAAGGAAAGCGAAAGTAGACTTTACTTGTTTGTTTCTAAGATAGCTACTAGTCTTAGTGGGAATAGCAGCTTCGAGTGGACACTATTCTCGGAAACACCAGTCCCTACCACAGTGCCTAGGTCACCGAGGCCAAAACCTACTGCCTTGGTGGCAGGAGAGAAGAAGTAAAAGAAGCCACAAAAAGCACTGGTTTGGAAACCACCGCTCCCACTGAGATTAGACAGAAGGGTCGAGTGGATAAAAGCAAGCAACCAATAGAAGTCTTGGATTTGGATGAAGAAGAATTGACTATGGGGGTTGAAGATATCAGTGTAGAGGGCGCAAAGCTAATTACTCAACTGCCAACTTATGTGCCCCCTAGAAAATCCACTGCCAAGGTCACTAAGGACCCTCACTCATTGAGGTATTCATGCCATTGATGCTCAAGGAAGTACCTGTTGAGGGTGACTTGTTGGCCTAGGTACCATTTCTGAAGATGGAAGAATGTCATTTGGGCATTCATGCAAAGTTTCCACAGTTAAAACCCAACAATTTTTTTTAAATCCGTCTATTATGAGGACGCGAGAATCACAAGGCTTGAGCCAAAGAAGCGGATGACCGAAATTTAGCATGTGGGGTTGCTCAACATACTATATGTTCCACATTTCAGCCGCAACATAATTAATACCATCTATGTGCATTAATTGTTGGCATTGGTTCATGATCAGTGCCTCTGGCTGGGAGGGTCCATTCTAATTAATGAGATGCTGGTCCATTGAATCACCGTGCTACCTTACCAAGGTGGCAACCCCGCAAAACACTTTTGTGGGGAAGTCACAGGAAAAGAAGCACATGGATAAGATGAAGAGTGACTTCAGGTTGGTGAAGAAGTTGCGAGGCTACACCATTAGTTCTATCTTAGATGGAGTTGTGCATTTTGATGCACAGGTTTTGGTAGGAAAAGTAATGCGGAAGTGTCATGCTGATGAAGTGCCTCCACCGGTGGTATCTTTAGCTATGAAGTGTAGCAAAAGGGGTCTAATTTAATTAGGCAAAGTACCTCTACCACGAATTCCTGGAGGATTGTTGTGAAGCACAGGAGGATGGAAAGGTGTTCTGCTATTCGTGGTTACGTTATTGATTGTGTTGGTAGCTTCGAGGACGCCTGAGGATAGCTAGTTCCCACACCAGATCTAGACTTGTGTGAGGTTGCAAAATTCGCCTCGCTGTGGGCAACAAAGAACCCTGACCACATCATTGAAACCAAGATGTTCTGGGTCCTGTTCAAGTCAGAGTTGCAGATGGTGATCAACCAACAACCACAGTTGTCACTTATTCTCCATGTACAGTACACAGTATTGTAGATTTCAAAGTAAATGTTCACAATCTATCTATACGTGCGAAAAAGGATGTCACAGGAACATGGCATAAGTTTCCCTATTTTGTCACAGAGGACGATATTATGGGGTTCATCAGAAAGTGGCTGAGTGATTGGCTCACCCCATCTAGCAAAGCTGCAGGAACAAGTAAGGCTGCAGAAGGAGAAATGTGGAAAATAACAGCGATAATAGTGGCCAAGAAAGACAAAGAGAAAGAAGCACAGAAGGCTTCTACAAAAGAGAAGGAAGCACGAAAGGAAAATGATTCTCTAAACGAGAAGGAAGTGCATAAGGAAAAATATGTGAAAGCAAAAACATAACAGGTCACCATTGACCTCGATGAAGGTGAGGCAGAGCACACTGATGAAGATGTTGAAACCATAGATGAAGAGGAAGGGGGTGCAGATCACTATCTCATATCGGAGGACTTAGAATCCCTCTTTAGGATTAGGAAGAGGCAGAAGAGAAGTTCAATGGGACCTCGCAAGAAGCAAATGTCCGATAAGTCTGTGAATATGACACCATTAGTCCTCATGGAGGGGGACCTTGATGAGATAGGTGATTTTTTCGACTTTACCACTAAAAAATATATGGGGACACATAGAGGACCAGTACCACGAGGTATTGGACAAAGTAAAATAGGGCCTAAAGGAATTGCAAGTCCAAATAGGAGTGATCCAGGTGAGTGTGGTGCAATTGAGCGCAAATCAAGCGAGTGTGCCAAAATTTAATATCACTGCAGAAATCACATCTAAGCTCAAAGCAATGCAACTACCAGGGGGCTTTCTCCATTTTGGAACAATTGAAGACTAGGAACGTGTGCAGTACTAGAAAAATCTAAGTATCAACCTTGCAACATTTCCTATCCAAACCTTGCCCGAGCTACAACAAGGAGTTTCAGATGAGCTCTGCATCTGGGAAAAAAGAACCTTGTTTATTATTGACGAGGTAAAAAATAAAAATCAACAGATTTTTGCAGAGAAAGCACAGGTCTTGCAGGGTAGTGATGAGGTGATGTAGCGAAATCAACAGTACCCAAGTGTGCAGCGAGCTCCCTGAGCTCCAAATTCCTGTAGAGGTGGCCTCAGCAAAGAAAATTCACAAGTTAGCTACTGTAGTGAAGGCATCCAAGAAGAAAATTAGAAATGTATAATTTGAGCTATAGTTGTAGATTTCAAAGCTTCAACTGAAGCTGTAGCCAACCACTCCTCTAGAAGTTAGAGATTAGCGTGAGGCTGCTATTAAGGAAGACAATGGAGATATGGACCTCACTGCAGGAGGATCCACACTTGTAAATGATCGTAGTTGGCATCCGCAAAAAACAACTGTAGTTTTATGAGACTCAAGGCGACAAAGCGGACCTTAGCACTTGTGCAGAGGTTCACTAGGCTTCAAGAAGAGAAATTAATACAGACCCAGATTGATGAGCTACATCAGAAGGCCTCTATTATTTCCTCAATGATGCAGCCATGGGCTGACGAGGTAAGCCAACTGTCATAGACCATTCATAGCAAGTTAAAATCCCTTTAGTAGACATAGAGAACCATAAGCCTTGTAGTCGAAGGTCCAACAATGGAGCAATTGAGTGAAGAAGTTTGCCAGTCTACCACATAGAGCATAGCAAATGTTCACGTGTTGAAGATAGAATTCAACGGCCTACAAGAAAAGGTTGAGGTAACAACAGCAGAGTGACTCAGGATGAGTCACAACTTTATGTTGGGGGCCTATTGGGATGGGGTCCCCTAGGTAAGATTTTGTTAAGTTTTATTAAAGATTGTAAAGTCTCCACATTTTAAGGAGTAGAGCACAAGTAGCACAGGTCGATAGGAGTGAAAGGGGCTTTATGAAGGTCAAAGCCCCTTAGTTTGTTAGAGTCAAGCTGTTTTGAGACCCACCCATGGTTCGTGAACCATGGTATTGTAATGAAGAAGAATATAAAAGGGAGTCATAGAAGAGTCATAAGGTAGCTAAGTAAGAATATTGCATGATTTGGGTATGATTTTATCTATTATGTACTTGGGGAAGGGGAAGGCTGCTACAACTATGTGCACGAAGACTTTGGTAAGTCTACATCTAAGTGTGCAGGGCCCTGCAGATGTGTGCATAGGGTTGGAAGAAGTTGTATTTGAATATTTGAAGCATAATAAAAGACTTATTTTGAATAATGATATTTGCATCTATGTATTGTCTTTTTATCTCTGAATTTAATGTATTTATGATATGTTGAATGCATTTAATCAGGAAAATTCCTTACTAGATTCATGAATATGTAGATATGTTGATTTATATGATGTTATGCATGTTTAGCACAATCAGTGAAGAACACAAATTTGCTAACTGTTAGTTACTATAAATTCCGGGTTTTAAAAGTTAGGGTTCGCAAAGGTCAAGATAAATCCCTAAGTTTGGCAGAAACACGTCACATAGTCCTCTAGATGCAGAAACCTAGTTCTAACATCCACCATTACTGCTTCAGGTGAGACTGGAGCTTGCGCTATGCAGGTTGTTGCCCAAAGGGCCGATAATGTAGGGTTTTTCGAGTTAGCACAACTAACTCTGAACTTGGGTCCAAGCCCCCTCAAGCCAATAGCCTCAGGACCAACAAGAATGAAACAATAACTTTAGACAACTTTCCCCTGAGTCTTATTGAAGTTTTGACCAACTTAGTCCATAGTTACGCTCCCTAGACACACCCCATGAAAGTTATAATGCTCTCCAACCTTTAGCCAAATGCATTAGTCTCAAGGCTAACACTCTATTTGTCTAGCATCCCATGATTTGAGCCACTGTTTCGGGCCCAGAACCTTGGACACTTCCCATAATGGAATCATAAATTAAAAATGGTAAAATTACTAGTAAACAATGATATAAAAGCAATAAACTGAACAAGACCATATCCAAACCCCTACTAGCCATGACAAACATTTCATCAAATATATCACCAACATGTAACCTAAAGGTGTAAACAATAGAGTTAAGTGTAGGGATCTCATACTTATCTGAGAATCACCATGAACCATTGTTTCCTCATTTCATTCACCACCTTATCATTTATTAGGACATAGATACATTATACATTCATAAACAAGTAAAAACATGTTGAGAGCCATACATAGCTAGTGCCACAACATATGCATATAACTAACATAATAGGAACAAAAATAACATAACCATGTCAACCATCAAAATCCATGTATACATCATTACATTTACACATGAAAATCAAGGGAATGGATTTCTCATTAATGAATTCCATGAACCAACTAGAGATGGGACTACCATGTTCTAGCCGACCATAGATTGGTTGAGAAAAATATCTCTTCAGCCAATCACCCTCATTCCATATTCCAACTATGAGAGTATGTTTCGGTGCAGGTTCCTAGGTCAACTTCTGACTGCCATAACATTTACATACGGAATTTGATTGACACGATCCTTGCACTGTTGGAAAGATCTCTATGTGTAGAATAGCACGAAGGTGTGCTCTAGCTAGGGGCAAACTTTTACCCCCCAAAAAAATCATTTGAATCCTCAAAATTCTCCTAGAAGGTATCAGACCCCATTTTTCCAAACTGGTTCCTACCAGTAAAAACGGTCCTGTGAGCTTATTCCTCCACTTTTTCCACTCCAAATGAAATGCTATGAATGAAAAACAATATAATGATCCAATTTGGACCACACCTCCCCATTTTGGGAGACTTTTGGTCCCTAAAATATTTTAATGAATGAGGTGAGGAAATTTTTCCTCCACCTTCTCTCTGGTGTACCATTTAGCTTTGCTTGGAATTTTCCCCCTTCAACCCAATTTTCCAAAGGTCTTGTTTCCCTTGTCTTGTAGTTCTGGGCCTCTTTTGCAAAACTTTATCTTTTTTCAACTCTACTTGAATGTCTGGTGTCAAATCCTCCAAAGAAGGTAGGAAATGTTCCTCTTCTTGATCTAGCATGGAAGGCTCATAGAGTTTCAAATTATCTACATTTACAACTGAGTACATGCACATATATGTTGGTAAATTGAGTCGATAGGAATTATCACCCACCTTTTCCAACATCTCAAAGGGACCATACCTTAGAGCCTTTATTTCTTTACCAGACCCCTGCAACCTCTACTTATTCAACTGTAGCCATACTATGTCTCCCACCTTGAATGATTTCTCTGTTTTGTTTTGATCATGCCTGACCTTATACTTCAATTGTGACTTCTATAGTGTTTCCTGTACCTATAAATGGATTTTCCTAATCATCTCTATAAAATTTTCAGCCATCAAAGAATCTCCTATAAGGTATTCCTTCACTCCTCCGTGATGCGCATATGGAATATCCATAGGTGAAGGTGGAAAATATCCAAAACAAGTTTCAAATCATGAATTTTTTGTAGAAGATTTGTGGATTGGTCTATTGTAAGAATGTTGTCTATATACCATATATTCATCCCAGGTCTTCAAATGCTTCTGGTTGTAACCCCTCGGAAGCTACACCAAAGTCCTATTGATTAGTTTTGTCCACCCATCTTTTTGTGGATGGAATTTTGTAGATCTCTTCAATTTCATGTCCATCTTCTCCCACAATGTACTTCAGAATGCACTAAGAAATATTGTATCCCTATCTCTAATGATGCTCCTTGGTATCCCAAAGTGTACCCAGACCTGTCCAAAGAATAAGTTTATTGCTTCTTGTCCACTGATGGTCTTTTTACAGGGCATCATAAAATAGATCTTGTTGAACCTATCAACTACCACGAACAGGTATTCATGTCCCTTCTTGGTTGTCTGTAAATGTCCCATGAAGTCCATGGAAAGTATTTCCCAAGGGTGAGTAGGTAAATGTAAGGGATGATACATACCCTGTTTCATGTTGCTAGGCTTGCTAGTATAACAAAGCATGCATCCTCTTATGAACCTAGCTACCTGCTCTTGCATCTTGGGCCAATAAACATACCTTTGCAAGTTAGTCACGGTCTTCCCTAAACCAAAGTGCCCTGTAACCTTAGAGGTGTGAGCCTCTCTAATCAACTATAAATGCTCACCTTTAGGAACACATAGCTTATCCAACCTATAGAGTAACCCATCCTGGAGATGGAAGTCAATGGTGTTTTCATCATCGTGCATATGAATCTGAATATGCAATTGCTCATACACCTCCTTGAAGTCCTCATCTTCTAAATATGCCTCTATGTATGCATCATGAGTGAATGGCTCCATGTCCATAAGAGTCCCAAAAGTTGTAATATTTGTTGTGGGTTTCCTTGAAAGCATATCATCTAGCTTATTTGTGCTACCCTTCTTATACTTGATCACCAAATGAAACTGCTGTAAAAACCCCATCGACTTGTAATGCCTAGTCTTTTGTAGCTTATTCTAGGTCTGCAAGTACTATAACAGATGGTGATCTATGTGGATTATTTTCTCTCTTCCCATTAGATAATGCTTCCACTTCTTCAAAGCTAGCACCATGACATAGAGCTCCTTATCGTAGGTATGGTAGTTAAGAACTGCCCCATGAAATACTTCAAAATGGTAGAAAACGAGCCTTCTTCCTTGCATCAAGACAACTACCATAGCATACCCACTCGCATATGTCTCCACTTAAAAGGGTTGTTGCAAGTTTGGTAATCCTAAATTTGGTGCTTCACTCATATTCTTCTTTAACTCATTGAAAGCCTTATTATGCCATTTCCCCATTGTAAACTCTTGCCACTTGTTGTTATGGCATGGAGCAGTGCTGCTACTGCTGAAAAAAAGGCTATAAATTTTCTTAGGTATTATGCTACCCCAATGAAAATCCTAACCTTAGTAACATTAAGAGGCACTAGACATTTCATGATGAACTCCATCTTGGAAGGATTTATCTTCAATTCTCCTCCACCAATAACACATCCCAAATACACCAAGGACTGCTGCGGAAACTCAAACTTCTTGATATTTGCTAGTAGTTGGTGCTTCTTCGATGTTTCTAGCACCTACATCAAAATGTGAAATATTCTCCTCCTAGGTAGCACTATATACCAATATATCATCCAAATAGACAATAAAAAATGAATCTATAAAAGGGAGCAATACATCATTCATTAATCACATAAATGTAGTTGGTGCATTACATAGGCCAAATGGCATAACTAATCACTCATACAAACCTTTCCTAGTTTTCAAGGCGATCTTCCATGTATATTATTATTTGACTCGAACATGGTGATATCCAGACTTCAAGTCCAGCTTCGTGAAATACTTTTCTTTCTGCAACTGATCTATTAGATCATTTATCCTAGGTAGAGGGTATCTGTTCTTGAGCATGATTTTATTCAATGCCTTGTAATCTATACACATCTGCCAAGTCCCATACTTCTTTGGAACAATGATGATGGATGATCCACGTGGTGATGTACTCGGTTAAATGACACCATGTTCCAATGGTTTTTGTAACTATTTCTTCACCTCACTTGCTTCTATAACAAACTGACTATACAACCCAATATTTGGCAATCGCATTTTTATCTTTTCTCCCTTTTTTATTCTTCTTTCCCTCCTTAAATGCGTCTTGTTTCTCCTTTTTCTTTGATCCACTTGTTTGCGCTCTTTTCAGGCCTATTTTCTCCAGGTATTGTCCCTGTACACAAGCCTCATCCACTAGTTTGGGCTTCAACAACATCACTTTCTCACGTAGATGGCAACACAGACCCCCCAAATACTTGAGGAGTACATCTAGGGTTTTTGGAGAGATACCTGACATTATAGCCATATTTCTAAATTTTGTGGTGTACTCTTGCACGCTTTGGCTCAAATTTTTCCTGAAGTAATGCCACCGAGTCCATTGGTCTTCCACGTATCCAATGGGATAAAATTGTGACTTAATGAGGGTTTTGAAATGCTACCACT
Source organism: Pinus taeda (assembly GCA_000404065.3). Classification (NCBI taxonomy): domain Eukaryota; kingdom Viridiplantae; phylum Streptophyta; class Pinopsida; order Pinales; family Pinaceae; genus Pinus; species Pinus taeda. The sequence goes on from APFE030390276.1 coordinate 230,750, forward strand.
TAGTCATAGGAGGTTCTCCCTTCAACCTCAAGGTTACTATGTGTCTCTCCCACCAAGTTAGTGCATGGCCTTCCAATTTCAACCACGCGAATGAGATCTTCTACCCTTCCTCGATTTGATGGACACTGAAATAAACTTCCAGTTGCTGCAACCAGTGGTTCAACTTCAGAACATTGATCTTAGCATGGTACGACTTGATATCAACTTTGGATTCCACTTCAAATAGGTACTGTGATTGATTCATGACACTCGAACTTGGTTCTCCATTTCTCCCCTATATTCTATTCCCTGTTCTGATTTATCCTCTAAATTCAAACCCCTGTCTTCTCCAAATATCCCCGACTTATTTCTTAGGACCACCATGAGGATGTTTACATTTTGGTTTATATCCACGATTTGTTGTTCGAGTCACGAAATCCTCACCTCTGCAGGATCATGAGGTTCATTTACATAATCATCGCCCATGATTAGGATTTTATGATTTTTGGCCTTGACGATCTAGATCCTTGCAATCTCCACAAAATACCCAAATAAACCTGCTCTTATACCAAATTATCCATAAAATACCATGGATATACCACTGGATAGTTCTTCGCAACAGATCTGGTAATATTATATTAAAAATTTGGGATTCTATACTATTACAATTTTATTTCTAGATTTGTAAAATTAATTGTAATTAGTGCATGCATGTAAAAGTAAATCAAGAAGAAAATTAGAGAATGAAAAAATAAGCTCACACATGCATAATACATAGGATATGCTCTTTGGGAAACCATTTTGGGAGAAAACCTAGCTGGAAGGTGAGGCCACTTCACTCTCTTTCTCTACATGGAAATATGGTTGCAAAGAAGTAATACATGTGGCCCATGGGCTGATACAGTGCATAAATCTTGTCTATGTACCCTACCTTCTACCTCTCCTTGCTATCTTTTCTCAAATATGGAACAAAATTCTCTCAAAAGAATGGAATGCATCTTCCTCCTAGTGGACCGATTATAACATAACCTGATAGGCTCCTACTACTGATTAATTTTGACTACATCAACTCTTAACTATAGTTACAAAATAGACTCTTATAGAGTATTTTACATCACAAGCATGTGGCTATCCCCTTTTCCATGAATAATGGGGGCTGACATGACATCCTCGTGAACTATATGTGTGAAAATAGGAAGGTCAACTTCTGAGTGGAATAACTTTTGCATACGGACTCCGATTGACATGATTCTTGTGCCGTTGGAAACATATTTGTGTAGAATAGCATGAAAAGGTGCACCATTAAGTAGAAAACGTTTACCCCCAAAAAAATCAATTGAAGCCTCAAAATGCTCTTAGAAGGTTTCAAACCCCGTTTTTCCAAGCTTGGTCTCGCCACTAAAAACAATATCATGAGCTGATTCCTCCACTTTTTCACTCCAAATGCATATATATGGATGAAAAAAATATAATGATCCAATTTGGATCATCTAGCCATCCCACATAAACCAAATGAGAGAACTCATCTCATTAAAGCTATCAGGAAATTGCAAGTCTAGGCTAAAAAATATTGTCACACCTGGAAAAACCCATGCCATGGTAAAAAAGAAATACAGCATATCCCATGCATGCAAAATATAGCAAGGAAAATACACATTCAAGTTGATACCTGTAATGAAGCCTGTTGTAGGTGCTTGATCTTTCCTTTCCCTGCTTGATCTTTGCTTCCTCTAGCCTTCTTTGCCTTTCTTGATCCAATGCCAAAATGCTCCAAGAAAACTCTAAGTGCCCAAGAGTATGAGAGAGAGAGAGGGATAATAATGACAGTGCTCCAATACTAAATTGACCAAGCCCTACCAACTGATCCTTAGAGCCTTTATATTAGTGAGGCCTCTATTTTCTTCATTTTCCATTATTTTCCATCAATTTCCTCCTCACATGCAACTTGTGACCTTTCACCTCATTTTTCTCCTAATTTCCATTATTTCATAAATAATTGCCAATCAATTCCTCTAGCCTTTCCAAAGCCTTAGCCATTTCCTTTGCCAATTTCCTCAGCCATAAAAAATCAAATGAACACCCTCTAGGATGTCTTTCCTAACTTTCAACTTGGAATACATGTCCCGTCAACTTTGGTCTTATATATTTTTACATGGAATTTTCACCAGGGCTATTATAGAACCCTCCCCCTTGGGGGAACACCGTTCTCACTATTTAATGACACCAATAACTAAGAATATTGCTTAAAATAGAACATACTTCCCATGGAGCTTTATAACATAGCTCATTGCAGTATTTACAATGACCACTGCTAAAACATGACAATCATACCGTTTATTGGAGCCTTATAAAGTTGCTCATCACGATATTTACAATAACCACATATACACATATACATTTGCTTCAACCAGTAGATAACCATACTGTCTGTGGAGCTTTATAAATCTAGCTCGGTAAAGTATTTACAGCGATATACACATATGCACATTTTCTCAACCAACCAATAAATCTCACACCTCCACCCTCAAAGTAAATCCAAGATTCACCTCCTTCCCAGGAAGTCCAAAATCCACTGTCAAAGTCAAATATCCAGTGTCCAACATTATAATCCTACACCACTTGTCCTCTTAGTAAACAATTACCTACTCATTGTTCCAGAGCGCACTCCCAACATGCATTTTATTCCATATGGAAATTCTCATGACTAAAACAAATATATCCCTGACCTTCCCTTCTTTGCTACATAGTCCCTTGGGAAATCCAATCAGTACCTTTTGTGCAGTCACTCACCTTCCAAGTTCCTCTGGAACCCCCATCTTGAGCAATCCATCCCTTGGCATGTCTTCCTCACAATGGAAGATACAAAAACAAAGGCATATCCCTACCTTAAAATGATCATACCAGTCATAACATGCTCATGAAAATCAACAGACACTACTGGGTACCAGTGTCTCATAATGGCCCTGCTCCTAAAGTGCTCTACCAACATATTGCTGCATGTTCCAATTTATTTCACTATTGCTGCTAATTATTGCATTCAATTTCGATCACTCAAATGGGCATGTTCATGCATTCCTGTTCCAAGCACATAATTTCCATTAGATTCAAAATAAATTGAAATAAATTCATATCATACCTCATTGGTAGTTCATCAATAAGGTACATTTGCAATCATGTTTGCTTCTTATCACAACAAGTCAAAATAGCATATTTGGCCATATCAACATATATAAAAATATGACATCATGTTAGCTCAAAACATAGCCATCAAAATCATAAATCACATGTAATCATCATAAACCAAAATCATATATCTCATATAATCATCAGATACTGTAATCATAAATCATATGCATAGTAAAACTAAAATACAAAACCAATACTTATCCTTTAATCTATCCTTAGGTTCCACCTTTGTCCTTATTCCTTAGACACATCAGATTGGTTTCCACACTTGAAAAACATCCAGTTCCTTCTCAACCATGTGCACATATATATAGGGTACATCACACACAAACAACCACACAAGCCATACAACATGATGCAATGCATGCACTTATACCTAACACACAACACATACACCTATACCCAGTGTACGTACGTATATGTGCACAATGTACATCACAATACATACATCCGTATACAATGTGTGACCCCACAAAATGCATACATGTACACCCAGTATACAACATAACTCATACATCTATACCTGATGTACAATGCCACACAATACATGTACCTATACCTGGCATACAACACAAAAAAATACATGTACAACACATAGTACAACACAAGGAATACACATGTCATGATACTACGACTATATAATGCACATACATAGTACCACATGGATACAACACAACATGTATGACATGCACACGATACCACATGTACACTAATAACACATGTATAAACTACCACCTGCACAACATGTGTACAACATGACATGTACACGACACCACCTGCATAATGTGTACACATGCCATATGTACCAGGTACCGATGTACAACGTGTACATAATATGACATGTACACAATACCACACACACGACATGTACGTGACACCATATGCACACAACACCTCATGCATGACATGTACATAAGACCACCTGCACAAAGCGCCACTTGTACAACATGTACAAAACATCACATGCCCACAACACCATATGTAGATAGCACCACATGTACAACATGCATGCAACACCACCTGTACATAGCACTGCATATCCAACATGTACATAGCATCATCTATACACATTACTGCATGTCCAACATGTGCACAACACCGTATGCACACAACACCACATATCCATCATGTACATATCACCATCTATACCCAGCACTTGATATGCAATATTCACACAACACTATATGTACCATCATGTACATAACATTGCATAAACAACATGTACACATGCTATGTATACACAACATTGCATGCGCACAACATCGTAGATGCAACATGTACAACATATACAACTTATGCACAACAATAGTACCTCACATCCAAAATCACATCGTCGTTAACAAGAAACCTTGGCTCCAATGTCTTATCCATGCTTATCCTAGCATGCCATAGACCATATTGATTTTACTTCCCAATCTTCTCACTTGATTCCACAAAAAACCAATAAAAATATGAAACCACAAACAAAGTGGAAAATCTATGCACCAGATACACACAAAATCACAAATCAAGAGCAACAATCGCAAAAGACAAAAAGCACAAGACTAACCACAAACACCATGACTCAATCCCCATGGTTCCCAAGGAAAGCTCAACCTGAGCCTTCTTCAAGATTTCATGGCAACCTCTCTTTCCATGCAACTTCCTACATCATATTGTCATTAACACATAAATGTTAGTGCATAAATAAATATAACAATACACGAGTTACTTCATCTTTTTGTGCCAAGCATGTTGCTTGCAACTGAACACATCCACACCATCTCTTAAGGGATTCCAATCCTTTGACAGATCCACTTGTAACTAAAGACTAGCTAATATACTTTTCAAGTACATGTTCATGAATATAGCATGTATCCACATAATGTCAGACAAAACCAAGGTTAAGAAGGCTTCATGTATGTAAAGCAATCATTTGTTTGGAATTAGGGTTTCCAAACATAGCCAAAATAATTCTTTCCCAATTCCTTTCTTTGACCTTTTCCTTGCTACAATTGAGTGTTACTATGCATTGTCACATCACTTGACTATTAATGATATCAACACATCAACTATTACCTTGTTAGGCTAATACCAGCATGCTTCCTACAACTACTCATACATGTCAACCACATGTTCCAATTATTAATACAATATTATCTATCATTTTGAAATCAACATTTAGCAAGACTAACAATCATGTCATAATCCATAGTCGACTCATAGTCATTAGAAATAATGCTACAACTATCACCTACTACACTCAAGTACATATCAACTGTCTCAACACATATGTATTACTACAATCATCTTAAAACAATATTATTTCTTTATGCAATCCTATAGACTCATACTCATATCATGCAATTAATTAGGTAGTCAACAACAAATAGATAACATAATCAAACAGTCAAGCACAAAGACATAAGCAAGTTCATACCTTAATGTATCTCAAGGGAGAAAATCTTGTCTGCACAATCAATTTAGTTAGCATGATATAACTTCACAATATATCAACCCAAACATAAATAATATCATGATATCCAAAATAGTCACTAGCTAAAATGTTTACATCATAACTCATACACAATTATCATTCACACATATGTGAAGTTAATCTATATTAGTACAACAACATATCACAAATATGTCGGCTCATACCTAAATATCATAGCCATAACCATCTACATAGGCCAAACCAAGTTAACAAAATATATATAACATAAAGATCTTCAATGCAATGAACTTAACCATCATGCATATGTCCAATCCAATTACAACATCAAGATCTCAATGAAATAACCGTAATAATTAAGTTAATAGCATATAACAAAAAAAAGCTATATATCATGCTCATCAACAACATATAACCTAAGCATCAAGTTATCTAGCATAAAACAACAATAGAAATGCATACAACCACATGTTACCATCATTCTTGACTAGTAGACTCATGTGCATATGACTACACTAATTAGCTAACATCTATCATGCATGTAACCATAACATCAAAAGACATGTTCATAAATGTAATACATATAACAATCCTTAACTTACATACCTGCATGGCAAACATATAATACTTGTATGACCATCTTCTCTTACCTCAAAATCTAATGTTGCAACCTCATTATGATAATCTCCATCTTCTGCTCTATCTCAGCCAACACATTAACATTATAAAAACCAATAGCACCATCATGGCCTAAATTGCATACTGTGACATCAAAAGGCATGATTGACCTACTATTCATGCATAACCCCAACCATACGTGCATAAAAACTGCATATAGACATATAACACATGAGTACAAAACCATAGAAACTTAACAAACCATGACCTCATGCATGACGACAACCATTACTCTATTCTACACATTTTCACATGCATCCATCAACATGCATAAGAAAAGTTTAATCAAACTAATCCATGAACACATGTAGTCGATCATAAGCTATTAATTCTTGTAATCAACCTACAATACTAATACATATAATCAAAATATTCAAGAATGTAACCTAACATACAAGGAATTAAGTAGGAGACATAAAATCAACATATAATCCATATACATTCAGTCACATACTCATGACAAATTCATTTCACAAAATCAATATCAAATTCTCCATCATAACCATACTACAATCATAGTAAATCATCAAACAAATGAAACAAGCAAATGGTATGAAAGTGTAAGACACACACATGCAACTAACATGCATGCATGATTAATACACCACCCATCCATTATGAGAGTTGAACCATGCTCTGATACCAATCTATAACACTCTCCTCCCACATCTACCCAAGTAATTAGGAAATCAGGGTAAACATGTGATGAGAGGATACTATGATGGGATTCAACCTCCTATGTGACCTTAAGGAAGTGGAATTGACGGAATCATAACATACTGTCATCCAACACCAGCCTCAGGGCCCACAGGAACCAAACTAGCATTTTAGACAGCTTGCCCCTGGGTCCTACTGAAGTTTTGACCAACTTAGGCCAAAGTAACACTCCCTAGACATAGCCAAGGAGAATTATAATGCTCTCAAGCCTTTAGCCAAATGAGTTATTTGCTAATGATCTGTTTCACCAACGTCCTCTGATTTGAGGCACCCTTTCAAACCCAGAGCCCAAGACGTTGCCCAGAAATGGAATGATAACTTAAAACCAGTAAAAGTATAGGAAACAATGATGCAAAAGCAATAAATTGAACAAGACCATATCCAGATCCCCACTAGCCATGAGAAGCATTTCATCAAATATATCACAACAATGACCTATATGTGTAAACAACAGAGTTAATTGTAGGGATCTCATACTTATCTGAGAATCACTATGAACCATTGTTTCCTCATGTCATTCACCGCCTTATCATTTATTAGGAAATATATACATTATCCATTCATAGACAAGTAAAAACATGCTGAGAGCCATACACAGTTGTAGCCAAAACATATACATATAACCAGAATAATAGGAATAAAAATACCATAACTATATCAACCATCATCCATATATACATCAATACATTTGCACATGAAAATTAAGGGAATGAATTTCTCATTAATGAATGCAATGAACCAACCGGAGATGGCACTACCACATTCCACCCAACCATAGATTGGTTGAGCCAAGTCTCGCTTCATCCAATCACCCCCGTGCCATATTCCAAGGATGAATGTGTGACTCATAGAACACATGAGGAATTTGAGTGCCTCCTAGTCTCTCAGGCTTTACGTGCATCCACAGTCTGATCCAGGAATTACTAGGTCCTACACCGACACATAATCTCTAGGCTTTACCATGCACATCATCCCAGAACCACTAGGCCCAACAGAGAGAAAATCCACCTCTTGGCTTTACCATATATCCCACCATTCACAGGAAAATTCCTAGGCCCACTGAGGCACACAATCTAGATTTACCGCAACCCACAGTCTAGTTCAGGGGTTACTAAGCCAGTGGCTTCGTGATCCTCAATATTCTTCAAGGACAACTACAACATGTGTTTTTCAAATAGGATATCCACCCCACTAAGATTTGAATCCAATCCGGCCATCCCACATAAACCGAATGAGACAACCCTTCTCATTAAAATTATGAGGAAATGGCAAGGCTAGGCTGAAAATACTATCACACCTGGAAAAACCCATGCATAGTATAAAATAAACACATGTAATCCCATGCATGCCAAATATAGCAAGGAAAATACACATGCAAGTCAATAGTTGCAATGAAGTTTGTTGTAGCTGCTTGATCTTGCCTTTCCTTACTTGATCTTTGCTTCCTTTCGCCTTCTTTTCCTTTCTTGATCCAATGCCAAATGCTCTATGAAAACTTCAAGTGTCCAAGAATATGAGAGAGAGAGAGAGAATAATGAGAGTGCTCCAACACTGAATTGACCAAGCCCTACCAACTGATCCTTAGAAGCCCTTTTATCAATGAGGTCTCTTTTTTCTTCATTTTCCATTATTTTCCTTCAATTTCCTCCTCACATGCAACCTGTGACCTTTCACCTGCTTTTTCTCCTAATTTCCATTATTTTCATAAATAATTGCCAATTAATGCCTCTTGCCTTTCCAAATCCTTAGCCATTCCTTTTTCCAATTTCCTTAGCCATAAAAAATCAAATGAACAACCCCCAGGATGTCTTTCCCAACATTCATCTTGGAATATGTGTCCCATCAACCATGGTCTTATATAATTTTACATGCAATTTTCACCAAGGCTATTACAATAGACATGAAGGCGTGGATGGGATGAAAAGTCAGTAAGGGTAAATTTTGTAGCCTTTGTATAGTGATCGTAAATCCCCAAAAAGAATACCATGAACATATTATGAACGGATGGTCAATCAATTTTTATCAATTCAGGAAAGCACGTTTAGGAGTTAATGGTGTTGTCGCGTTGGGTTTTCCATTTATGCAGTGTCCACATAGTGGTTTATTGGAATATAAAAAGTAATATGTTGGTTCAGTTCCAAAGGAGGCGTAAATATCCATGCTCTGCATAAATGGTTACTTCCGTAACCAACTAGTACATTGGAGCTAGTATTCTGTGGAAAGAAAAGATTCTCATTGCTCAATTAGGAACTAACTCACATCAACATTGATGTGAAAATAAACGGTGGAAGATACCTAAAGAAGCTTGGGAAGAACAAGTGTGTAATTTTTGCACTTCTAGGGGAGTGGAATCGGAAAGACATTTCATTTTGGAATGTTATTCTTTCAGAAGACATCAAGGATAGTTATGACAATATCTTAGTATCAATTCCTTGGCATTGTCTTTTTAATGAGGGGACTATAAGAAGGTTGGGTTAGCTAATCATCAATTTTAGTAAGAAAAGGATTGAATTGCAAAAGGCAAAAAACCAAGGATGTTGGTAGCCCCGTAGACTATTTTTAGTCTCGTGGATGTTAAAATATCATTCATTCATTCCCACTATTATTATCTTAGATTTGTGTGAAGGGAATGAGATGGGTGCTATTATAAATAACACATACAAATTGTTCTGCAACCACCAAGTCTATAATCTTGCAATTTATGATTCCAAACTCTACTAATTCAACTTTATCATTTTCTTTCCATAAGAGTTTCAGTAATTTAACATAAGGACTCACATGTGACCCAATCGACATCGAGATAACATCCACTCTATTGTCTAATGCATTCTCGAAGGAATATTTTGTGTGTGTACTACATAATGTTGGCTTCGTCAATGAAATAACCCGCGACGATGGAGGCGGTGTGTGTGCCATGGCCTTATCAGTCCCACACTGAATGGATTTCCACTATCTCGTTCAAGGGGCCAAATGTGGCTTCATAGCCTTTGTAGAAACATCGTGCTCCAACCAATAAAACCAAATCAACATGATAATAATATGTCATTACTACATAGATATACTTTCTTTCCCACTTAAAATTTAATAATTTTCCAATATTTTATTTTTGACAGTTATGCATGCTTGAAGATTTTAAATAATTTCATTATATATGACCTTTAACATTTAAGATATCTGTGTAATTTAGTGGCATAAACATATAGATCCTTAAGAGTCTATTAATGGAGACTTTTCTTTTTTGAATTTCTTTTACTTATTTCCCAGAATTCAAATAAAATTGTAAATTTTGTTTAATTAATTAATTTTATATTTTTGTATATAAACAATAAAGTTAATAGTGAAAAACATAAAAATATTTGGCAAGAATGAATATATTTCTTCTAATAATAAGAAGAATTAAGCTCACATTTATCAAGAATTTTATATTAAAAAATAAATAAATCTTAATTCCTATATTTAACGAATTCAAATATTTTTAAAATCAATAATGATATATTGATTAGAGATTTTTTTAAAATAACAAAGGAAACATAGTAGCTAGTACATGGGACTTAGCTTAAATATAGTGGAATTAAAATAAAAATAATAAAGACACATTTCCTACAAATAAACAATAATAAAATATGTATATTGTTGAAGTGCCAACACAAAAAATTAAGAATTGATTAACAAATATTGTTTATATTAACATATATATATTATAAAATATATTTTTATTTTTTTAATATATATATATAGCTGGACACCAAGTTGGTGTATGAGATCCCCTTGCTTGTGGGACAAGGGACCCAC
>APFE030390277.1:0-35838 GCA_000404065.3 Pinus taeda
GCCGATAGGGTCACCCCTAAAGTGGCCATGGGAAACTCTCCATACTTCCTAGTCTATGGACAGGAAGCCATCTTGCGCCCAAAAATAAGAAGGGTCACCCCTTCAACCCTGCTTCAAGAAAGGATCGACCAACTAATGAAGCTGGAGGAATTAAGGGATAGAGCTAGAATTAGATTCAAAAATCATGAAATGATTGTAAAATGATGGTTTGATCATCATCTGGTGGGAGGTAAAGATTTCCAAGTGGGGGAACTAGTTTTGAAATGGGACAAGCTGAGTGAGCCAAAGGGTAAACACACAAAATTCCAACACCTATGGTTGGGCCCATTCCAAGTCGTTGAAAAGATTAGTCAAGGGACTTACAAGTTGAAAACATTACAAAGAGAGATTGAAAAGCTCCCTGTTAATGGCCAACATTTGAAGAGATACTTCCAGTAGCCACTGCATTAGTGGTTGCCTCCTGAGTAGGGTAGAGTTCATTTATTTTTGCTATTAGTTTAGTTGTATTTCTATCCTTTCCTTTGTTTTCTGCCAAGTTTGTTCTCCTACTGTTTTGAATTACATTCCTTTTTAGCCAGCTAATTGTAGTGCTCCAGTCTCATTCTGCCTTTCAGATTTTCCCTCATTCGCTACTCTTGGCCTTTCCCTGCCTCATTAGCTTGCTGATGATTCTATTGTTCTTGAATGTATCTTTTTCCCACAAATCAAAAAAACTTTCTATTAGCCCATGAGCACTTGAGAATCAGTAGTGGAATGCAAACCAAAACCCCTCATTGTCGTCTGGTGGGAACTGTGTGGGATCTGTTGATAACTTGGATATCTGGAGCTTGTAGGGGCATATTTATAAAACAAAAAATGTGTAACTATAGCTGGGCTGGCATGGAGGAACACTGCATTTAAATAAATCCCACTTAGACCTAGCCTATACTTGTTTGTAAGGTTTACAATCATTCTCCATTGGCCCCATCCACCACACTAAATTGTCCTCTACTTGTTGCCTGCAAGTAAACCTCCTTTCATGGGTTAAGCTCACTGTCATATAACCTATGGCAAATCCCACTGTGCTCTAGTCCTTGTGCCTAAAACTGGAAGGACTTATTTAAAAGAAAAGGAAATGTCAAGTCCTTGTGCCAATCTGGGAGGACAGGTTGTATGGAAAGCTGGTTCAAGTAGGGACTGTTGTTGGGCTCAGAGTAACAGTTGGCATAGCAAGCCCAACCATGCTTAAGCGGTTTAAAAACATGGCATGATCCATGACTGCGCCCCATTCAATCATATGAAAATATAGCACTGAAATTCTTATACAAAGTGTAGATAAACACATTTACACAAAGAGCTGAGGTACACACCTAAAACAGGTATTGGAAGACCAGTGATGGCCCTGAAAGGATTTTTGAAAGTTGGAAACAAGTAGAGGAAGGTCAATAAATCCCATAAAACCACCATTGGAGAATGCCTGTCAAAACCCTATCAGTAAGTAGAAGCCGTTTGTCTTTATCCAACTTAAAGCAATTAATGTTGAAGTGGAACCCATGCTTGTCCATCTGTACAGTGTGCATTTCAATTTTATCTTAACACCTTGTTGTTCTATTTCATCCAAGTTTTCTTTGGAAACATAGATAACTGGTTCGCCCAACAGTTTGCCATTTGTTGTGGCCACAACCACCACCCTATTAAAACTTTCCTTAATAGCAATTTTGAATGGGCCCCCCTATAAGTTGATCTTGCACTCCTCTGAATGGTCTATCCTATCCCAAGGATTTTAGCTCTTTGCCAAGCCAAATCTTTAATTTCTAAATGGTCAATGCCCCCTTTGATAAATCTCTACTAAATAGTTCATTCTTGACCCAGCTTAGCCCTTCATTCATTCCCTTCATCTGACTTTTCAATCTTCATATGCATTCATGGTATTTCTATGCCTGCACGCATAATCACCCCCACCCTCACTAAACTCATTTGTGCACTTAATACACAAAACCTTCTATCGCCCCTTTAATTTCATTATAACCCTTTATAATGAAAATCCTTCACAAAGCATGCATAAATCGATTTTGGGGGCCTATCGCAACTAACATAATGCATTCATGGCTGTCGGACGTGATGGCATTGTTAGTCACATTTTATACATCATTGGGTCCGAAAGCCCATCACATATTACAATTGGCCTCGATATGAGGCCTTCACATAAAGCACTTTGTTGTCTTCCAGACCTGATGGATTTATTAACCGGAATATATGCGCTATCTGGTCCTGTTCCCAATCGCTCATCACATATCGGCAGAGTGCGGGGGCATATAGTTAGTGGGGAGGTAGAAGCCGGACCCACCGATGATTATAAAACTAGGCATATTTATTTTCAAGTCTGCCCCAATGGCCATACATGGATTTTTCCCATTATCAATGTGTTATGCGATAAAGCATTAACTTCGGGGTTTTTCAAAGGGAAGGGTAACATTGCGGATCCGAAGGGATTTATGAACCTTAACACATATGTGTTTCGGGTCTGGGATCTATCACTTATCGCTATCGGCGGGATCCAAAATATATATATATATAGTGCACCATAACCTCCCGGACCTGCCGATGATTACAAAGTCGAGCATATAATTTTTCAAGTTTGCAATTTGATTTCGGCTGTGTTTTGCGACAGTTTTCTGTGTAAACCGAGTTTGGCTTGCAAGGCTTAATTTATGCATAAAGCTAAAAACCAAGGGCCGATTCTCTCATGATTATCATTCTTTATGTTATAAATGTTTCATGGATGCGAAATTTGTGCTTTTTAAGCATTTTGTAGCATATCTATATATGTGTAACTGATGTTGGCCATCTCTATAGGTGAGGACCGAGAGAAGGCAAGTGAAACCTCAGGATGGATGCATAAGCTTCAAGTTTGACTCCAAATAAAAGATACATGCGCCGGTTTGAAGTGCTTGCCCCCGCGGATATGTGTATTTTAAGATCGAGTTCTATGGCATGGTGGTCATATGTCCAGGTGTTTCCCATGTATTCCCAAAAGACAAAACCGCTCCATATTGCATCATAAAGAGATGACAAACAATCATCCTCTCTAATCAATAACCATTTAGTGCCCAGGAAATGAAGCGCCCTGATGACAAGAAACACCCTTTACGTGTCAGCAGTGACGCTGAATGTTTTCACCTATTTCTTTTGATCAACATAATGAAGGAAGGAGAGGGAAGGTGAAGAGGCAAGGAAGATCGAAAGTGAGAGGCTTTTAGCATAAATATTACCTCCGAAGAGGAGAAGGGGCTTTTTTGGCTTGGAGAAGAATATTTTTGATTTATTGTGAATAAAGGGGACTATTTGGTTCAAGGAGGAGCCATAGTTTTCAGACTCATTATATTGTTCTGGATCAGAGTGTTGTTACTGACATGAATGTAACTGTGATTTGTGTTTATGCATATTGATAACTTATAGTTCACCATTAGTCTTGTTAAATTGAATGTGATTCAGTTTCATGGTTAACTTGTGAATGGTCTCTTATTTGAAACTAAGTTAAACATCAGTTGCAAGTTTTAATTCCATAGAAGAATGTGGATTCCTATATGAGTGATCAGATTGCAATTTGGCTTTAATATAGTGTTGTCTAGCTGTGAATTCAGTGATTGATTCATTTGGACTTGAATTTATGCATGATGTTTAACCTTCTTTATCACACTCTTGTAGAACACATATGTGATGTTTAAACCTCTGTATTATGCTCTTGTAGGACAGATTAGGATAGCTAGGACTAGATTAGAGTAGTTAGAAGTAGTATACATAGGATTTGATACATAGAGGTTAGTTGTTTTATCCTTATTGATCTAATTGAAGTTTTCCTCATGGAAGAAACCTTTCGACATGTCCAAACAGTTTACGGGGTCCCTTAAAACCCATCGGAGCTATCCATCCCAAATGAAAGTAGGTCTAATTGGGGCTTGTGATTGGGTTAGTTCCCCTTGTTGGCATCGTGCACATTTTCCATGTCAACAGGTTCCAGAAAGACTGGGTACATCAAGTGTCTGCAAAAGCTTCCTTCAAAGGTGGCTTCCAGGTTCAAAGTAGTGTTAACAATCGAGACTTTACAAGCAATGAACTATAAATATTGAACTCCCAACCATTAACATCATGAGAAAAGAGTTATTTATCAATAATAGAACTAAGAAATATCCTAAAATTGATTAGGAATTATTCTAGGAAAGGAAAATATCTTCATGCGAGAAGATAGGGGTAGCTACTTAACTGCTTCTTGCTATCCCTTTTATTCAGGTTGTGTTGCCTTTGTTTGTCTGATATGTTTCCCTTTTGGCTGATTGATTGTTGGTATCCTTCACACTAGCAGATTGCTTCATTTAACCTTTTTACATGATAATGCTTTAAACTCTCTTTAATATTCTTTAACATGGCTGAGTGACTTTTACTGTGATCTTTTCTACCTTTACTACGCACTTGAGGTTTTTATTGTGTTTTTCACAGTAAATCGCTCATATTTGTCTTCAAACTATTATGGAGGCTTTTTGTTTGTAAACCTGGAACAACAGTCTTTACCTGCAAAAACACAGAAATCATTAAGAAAAACAAGGTGAAAGAGGAGGTCTTCAATGGCTTTATTGAGTTTTTAAAGAATATTGGAAAGATTCTAGGGCATATTCGAAGGTAAACAATGGCTTTAATGGCCACAGAGGCTTATTGGGGCTTCGTTGTGTAAAACAGGCAAACAAAGCAAAGATGGTCATTTTGGCGTTTAAACAGGAAAAACAATTTTCCTTTGAAATATGGTACGATAGTGAACAATAACCATTTGTTGTTTTGTGGAAGGTGGCTTTCATCACATCGCTTATGAGGCACGAGTGGTTTTGGGAGGGGGTCACCCGAAATAATCAGAAGCTGACACGTAGCAATGGAGGATGGTGGAAAAACCTCTTTTCGGGTGGGTAATACCCGTATAGAGAGCTAACCCAAAATCGCCGAGGGCCGTTGGATTTGAAGGCTTTAGATGGGACGGTGGTGGAGTGAAGAAGGAGTGCGGAGTGATTAATTATGGCGGGAATGGCTTAATTGTGGTTTAAACTAAGTTTAACGGAGTTTTATGGTTAAATGGAGGCTTAAGTTAATTCTTCATTTTGAACCGTAAAACGATTTTACAAAGAAAACCTTTGCAAAATGCATATGGCGGATTTGAAAGTATATAAATTGGAGTGGATAACGATATTGGGTCTGGGTCTATTCGCATATCACAATAGCAGTATGGCAGGGGAAGGCCCATCACAAAGGAATATGAAAAGGGGTGGATGCAACATAGAATGAAATATGACATATAGTTGTGTCGGGTCCGGGTCTATTGCAATCGGAGATCGGAATGTGCAAAGGGCTATGTTATTAGCGCGAAGCTATGATGGAGGTGAATGCGATGTTGCAATAGGTTGTGATATATATAGTGTCGGGTTCGGGCTTCCATATCGAAGTTGGAGATTGCAATACATGGAGGGTTATGCTTCGGTTGGGAATTGCAATGGAAGCGGATGCGAAATGGGAATGAAACATGATTTATATTAGCGTTGGGTCCGGGTGCTTTGTGCGTCGCATATCGCAATTTGGGGAGAGTGTATTCATATAAAAGACTTGCGATGCAATAATTTTGCGATGCGATATGCAATACATAGTTTTTAAATAAAACTAAAGGGTCTCAAGGTATTTTAATAAAAGAAATAATATATACAGGAAAGGAAAAATTTAAGGGTTTAATACATTAAGTCAATGTTAATATGAAATATGAGAGGAAAAGGGGAAATACATGTGAAAAGGGGAATATAGCGGAAATGGAAAATGCGCTAAGTTATGATGTTTTTCATGTATTATTGGCTTTTCAGATATATGTATGAATATTTAGGCTAAATGAATTTTTGTTGGTTTTTGAGTAAAAAGGGATTTTACATGTAAAAAGGGATTTACATGTTAAAAAGGGATTTTCCATGGTAAAAAGGGATTTTAACCATAGGAAAATGGATTTTTATGGAAAATGAATGAATATGAAGTATGAAGGTAGGAAGGGGAAATTAGTGAATGTAGGGATGAATGGAGATGAATGGGAAGTTAATTAGTTAATCTAGTAGACCTTCATTTGCCTTGTGTAATTGCCTCATGGACTTAGAAACATATGGTAAAACATGATAATGTACCTTTGTCCAATGAACTATCAAGCATTCTGCAACCTTCTTCTACTTACCCTTTGCTTATCCTATCATTGTTACTTCAGTTAATGGGTTCATTTAAGCTAGCAAACCCTTATTCATTTTCTTTTAAAGTAGGAAACTATCTAGTTCTAACCTTATATCAATCCAAGGGCTCAGATTAAACTAATGAGCACCTTATTATTATCTACCTAACTACTGATCTGCCAAGATTAAACAGTTTGGCCAGATCTTTATTCACTATCTATAACATCAAATTTAAAGCATGAAGCAGTCAAGATTAAACTGTTTGACTATCATGGGTTGTCGCATTTACACAAGCTCCACATAACCATTATTTTGTAGAAAAAGTAGTGGCATTTAGACTTGCTCATTTTCAGATTTTATTGGTTTTAAGACCCTTTTTATTAATATAAAATTACATGGAAGACCCTCTGTATAACAGTGTCTATACTCACTTGTGAGTTATTCGTGGTCACCTTACAAGCTTATATGTTGCATGACGATCACGACCTTACCGTCAAAGGGAGTTTTCCATGGTATCAACTGAGCCACCAAATTTTCTTAAATTTCCTTCAGCCTTGCATTTTTGGCACGCTGGATAGCTATCGTTGGCACCTTAAAGAAGCTACTGAGGGACCTTATGGATTTGTGTATTGACATGGAGATGTTTGTAGGCCTGACACAAGGTCTGATAGCATCAACATGTTGAAAATAGCAACAAGAAATGATAAAAATAGAATCCATAAATTCGAATTTTAATTCGTCCTTGAATTAAAATTGTGAATTAAAATCGAATTTAGTCTCACTAGCTGCTTGGAAATAATTAATTAATTAATTATGGATTAATTAGTTGGAGAAATCAAGTTAGAAGCCTTCTAAGTCATGCAAGAGTTATCCTAAATTAAGGAGATTATCCTTAATTAAGAGAATAAGATGAGTTATTTGAAGTTGTAAATTACGTTAGCTCAGTTTACTGAGTTAAGTCTAGTTAAATTAGTTCCAAATTGTTTGAGGAACTAATTGTGAGTTATCAGTCAGTTGATGCATGCATGCACTCAACTAGTGTACTCCAGATAACTAAAGATTCCCTCATTAGAAATTCATGTATGTCTATTCTGAGAAAGACCCAGTTGAGCTAAATGTCAAGGACAATGTACTATTAGTTGCATGTGTTTTCCTATAAAGGAAACTCATGCATGTAGTCAAGGTAAGGTTCCTTGAGGATTGTGTGGCTCTGACAGTGTGTTAGAGTAGTGTGACAGCAGTGTTCCACTGGGTGAAGGAGATCATCCCAGAGAAACTGCGCAAGGAAATAGGACCTCAGAGGGTAGAGAGGAAGGTTTGTGAGAAGCTTTGATTGGCTGTGAGCATCCACGAGGATTGTAGTAAGAGCTGGCTAGCTGTGAGAGCTAAGGATTTATATAATTCCTATGTATTTCCACCTTGTATGATAATACAGATAGTGGGGTTTTTAGCTGAGGCTTTCCCCAAAGTATTTTCATGTGTTTGGTTGATTGATTCTTGTTCTTCTGGCTATATGTGTTCAGCTTGATCTTGCTCAATCTTTAAGCTTCCACAAATTGCTTGATAGTAGAAGTAGATTATAGTATTTTTCTTTAGTTATATTGCATTATCAGGTTAATCTACAGTCATATTTTCTACATGGTCTTAGAGCGAGATTTGTAGAGAGAATTTACAGAATTTTTACATGGTATCAAGGCTAGCTAATCTATAGAGAAATTTCTACATGGTATCATAGCCAAGTTTATCGGAGCAGTGACTAGTATACGAAGAAGAGAATTCTAAGTTTGAAGTTTGGGGTTGCAGGTGCAATCGAATTCTTATCATACTTCAAGGTTGGCCAATGGCGTTCTATGGCTTGAGACTCGAGTATGCCTTGGAAGGAAGCTCAAATTACATAGCATGGAAATATCACATGAAGGCTATATTAGAATAAAATGGCTTGAAGGATTTCATTAATCAAGAAATCCCAAAGCCAGGTTCAACTAGTGCACAAGAGTTGGCTGAGTGGAAGAAGTGTGTGGCGTGGGTGAGATAGATCATCCTTGAGGGAGTTTGAGACCATATTTTCTCGAGTCTCCATGGGAAGGATACTCCATATTCAATGTGGACGACATTGGAGGACCTCTACGAGAATAGTAGCAACCAGAGGAAATTGGTGCTCAAGGATAAGCTTCAAAGAATCAAGATGGACAAGGGCGATACTATTTCCAAATATCTGAACAAGCTCACTAATTGCAAAGATGAGCTTGGTAGTGTGTGAGTAACTATTGTTGATGATGATATGGTGAGCCTCGATCTCCTTGGCCTTCTAAAGAGCTAAAATAGCTACCATGACTCTGTGAATGGATGGGAGAAACTACCAGATTGAGAATGATTGTGGTCGGATCTCATGCAAGAGGAGATTTGGGGGAGCACACAAGATGGTTCTTCATCAAAGGATGATGAAGAAGAAAATATGGCCTTAGCAAGTGAGGCAAGGAAAGGGAAGGGGAAGGATTCCCATTCGAAATTGAATTCTTCTCATGGAAGGAAGAAGGGTGACAAGTATAAAGTGAGATGCTTTAACTGTCACGAGATGGGACATGATGCGACTAATTTCCCATCGAAGAAGTCCAAGAAGGTATCCTCGAAAGGATATGAATGTGAGGCATTAGCCTCTCATTTCGAAATGGACTTTACCCTCATCACATGCATGGTGTCATCGATGATGGGTTGTGTTTGGTATCTTGACAGTGGAGCCTCATTCCACATGACCGGTGATAAAAGTTTATTCAGTACCTTGGAGAAGAACGACCTCAAGATGCGCATAGAGATGGGTGACGACGAAAGGTATAGTGTTTCAGGAGTGGGCACGATTCCTTTTGAGAGGGAGCATGGAGCTCCTATCACCTTGACAGATGTGAAGTATGTGCCTGGACTGAAGAAGAACTTGGTATCATCGATCGCGATGTTGGAGGACAAAGGCTACGATGTTGTCTTTAGTAAGGGAAAGGTTTTCCTTAGACACATCACCATGAGACAGGTGAAACATATCAAATGTTAGAGACTTGGTGGTTTAGAGGGAGAGTAAATTACCTCTCAACATGCATCCTCAGAATAAGTCTCAGAGAATTATGGAGGAGCCATAATTAGAGAAGGAGAGAGGAGACTGAATGAAGAGATCCACTCATGTAGTTACCTCCATTAAGGGGGGAATTTCGATCCAAGCAGGTAGAGGGATCACATGCAGCGATACTTCTAGGTGTGAGGTGGGGCGATGTGAAGTGACAGTCCCAAGAAGGCTGAAATTGGGCAGGGTCCATTGAGAGGTTTTATTTCATGTATTGTACCTTGCTACGGGAGCCCGAAGTACATAGTAGCGGGAGGAATCAATGGGATTGATGCAGTCAGAGATCAAAGTGACAGAGGCTAGAGAAGTCATATACTGAAGAGCGTAGAGAAGTATTGACAATAGTGTAGAAAGGAAGAGTCAGCAGAAGTGCAAAGTTTTCAGTTGATAGAGGCAATAACAGTTAGAGACTTTGATGACAAATGCATCATACTGATTCAGGTTGGATGTTTTTTTTGTTTCTTGAGTTGTTGGAGCAACAACACTAGAGAGAAGTGTTGCATGGATAACATTCCAAAGGTTCATGATCGGGATCGAGTTGAATTCGTTTCTTGTTGAGAGGGAGTGTTGAAAATAGCAACAAGAAATGATAAAAATAGAATCCATAAATTCCAATTTTAATTTGTCCTTGAATTAAACTTTTGAATTAAAATCTAATTTAGTCTCACTAGCCGCTTGGAAATAATTAATTAATTCATTATGGATTAATTAGTTGGAGAAATTCAAGTTAGAAGTATTTATGAAGCCATGCAAGAGTTATCCCTTAAATTAAGGAGATTATCCCTTAATTAAGGAGATAAGATTGAGTTATATTTGAGTTGTAATTAGTTAACTCAGTTTACTGAGTTAAGTCTAGTTAAATTAGTTCCAAACTATTTGAGGAACTAATTGTGAGTTATCAGTCAGGTTATGCACGCATGCACTCAACCAGTGTACTCCAGATAACTGAAGATTCCCTCATCAGAAACTCAGGCATGTCTATTCTGAGAAAGAC
The DNA here is from genome assembly GCA_000404065.3 of Pinus taeda. NCBI lineage: Eukaryota > Viridiplantae > Streptophyta > Pinopsida > Pinales > Pinaceae > Pinus > Pinus taeda. Next base: position 10,322 of record APFE030390277.1, read on the forward strand.
CCAGTTGAGCTATATGTCAAGGACAATGTACTATCAATTGCATGTGTTTTCCTATAAAGGAAACTCATGCATGCATTCAAGGTAAGGTTCCTTGAGGATTGTGCAGTTATGACAGTGTGTTCGAGCAGTGTTCCACTGGGTGAAGGAGATCATCCCAAAGGAACTGCGTAAGGAAATAGGAGCTTGGAGGGCAAAGAGGAAGGCTTGTGAGAAGCTTTGATTGGCTTTGAGCATCCAGGAGGATTGTACTGAGAGTTGGCTAGCTGTGAGAGCTAATGCTTTGTATAATTCCTATGCATTTCCACCTGGTATGATAATACATATAGTGGAGTTTTTAGCTGAGACTTTCCCCAAAGTATTTTCATGTGTTTGGTTCATTGATTCTTCTTCTTCTTCTCCTTATATGTGTTCAGCTCGATCTTGCTCAATCTTTAAGCTTCCACAAATTGCTTGATAGTAAAAGTAGATTATAGTAATTTTCTTTAGTTATAATGCATTATCAGGTTAATCTACAGTCAAATTTTCTACATGGTCTTAGAGCAAGATTTGTAGAGAGAATTTACAGAATTTCTACATCGTATTAGAGCTAGTTGATCTATAGAGAAATTTCTACACAGCATGTGGCAGGTAAGGTAGGGAACCTCCTTGAAGTATGCACCAAGTCTGGGGTAGGTAATCCATGCAGGAGTGCCTATGCCTCTGAGAGTCGCATTCCCTGCCCATGGAATTGGTAGGCTCGCGGGCTAGGAACTTGCTGGGGAAGTGATCACTCAATCTCGAGAGGGATAATGTCATAAATCTCCCTACCAAACTAAGGGCACTGTTATGAAACCATGAAGCACATATGAAGGTCTATAAGAGTTCTTTGAAAGAATCATGACCGACAAGGCTACATTAGAGAAGCTTCTGCAATTGCAGAACTTGTAGCCAGGAAAGTTGCTAAGATTTCTTTCTAAGACATTAGGTGATGCATATTCAGGAGCCTTCGACCAATTCATGGTGGGAAGAAGAAGGAAAGCCTTGTTGTAGCACAGAGGAAGGAGGCCATGAAGTTATAGAAGAAGTAAGGCTAACCTTATCCCCTGAACGGTCGAAATCATAGTCAAAGGGGGCTTCTGATTGGTGGAACTAGATTCCCTTCACGTCGTTGGTCAGAATGACAAGGCATAATGACGTAGAGCTTGAATCCCATAAGATAATTTAAAATAGATCTGAGGCCCTATCGAGAGATGGTGATAGAGACTTATCCATTACCTGGACCTATTAGATGAGGGAGGCTGCCAAGAGGGTCCACCCCGGAAGTCCAGAAGGTTGTAACGCAGGGGAGATGTGCGGATAGTGCCTTAAAGGGTTTTAGGTTTGAGGGTTCCCATTCACTACATATGGCCTAGTGCGGGCCAAGTCATCGAGGGATATTTCACTCTCTATAACCTAGACATGTGGCGTCCCATTGTCAGAGGGGTAATGATGTTAGTGTGAGGCCTTGAGAGGCACGTGGTAGGTAGTTTGGGAATCTTTTGTGACCATAAGAGCCACCATTGGGTGACATGTGGAGCTCTTGTAGGTCGACATGTGGATGGGGAACATCAACATGACATGAGATGGGTAATGGTTGGATGCCAGTGGTTGGAAACCCCGAGAATATGGATAGCGAAATTTTCAGGGAAATCCCAAACACCAAACACTGTCAATTGACATCACATAGGTTAATGGAGATTTCTCTGTCCCTTGGGGCCTTACCCACAAGAAATCAAATGGAGGTGTCAGGACTGTGGTGCCACAAGGACATCGATGGATAATAGGTGGAGGATTATGTAGCACCCGAGAACATTGAAAGCTCGTAACCACTGCGAAAGAAACATCAAGAGATCTAAGTGTCGGGATGGATAGAAGTTAGATGGTTAGACACATGTCAATACTGTAGATAGTTAGCGGGAGAGATGGTCATTATCGCAGAGACGTGAAACATTAGCTGATAGGTCGAGTTTCGATGGGAGCTCGACTCAGACATTCAATGTGTCTTCAGTGTCCCGAAGACATGACATGTCACCTGAGTTGATTGATTTTAGGGGGTTCTCATGTTAGGAGTTGAGACATTGAAAAGCTCCTACAGCCACATCTAATGGACTTAAAAAAACGTATGCATGGTAATCTTCTACCTCATTCCTCTAATCTCAAATGAAGAGGTTCGGTACATTACCTTAGTAGTATTCCTATTCTCTTTATATGTAATGTTTTTATTTTCAATGATAGAACTTGGGTGCATTACCATGAAAAATAACAAGGTGATATTTTGTAATATAACCTAAGTGTGATTCCTTGACAAATGTCATGATCTTCTTATTCGATACCACCCAATTCTGTTATAAAATAAAATTTTAGGCCATCTTAGTGAATAAATTTGGTATATTTGTTGTTTTTATTAATTTAAAAATAGTAACAATATCTACTGCACTATTTAGAAAATTAGTAATTTAACATTTGAATGATTTCTATATTAATAGATTTGATACATATTAACCCAGCAACAGATTTAACGTTGATATGCATTTGATATATGCATTTTCGTGATATCAAGATTTACATTTCAACTTTAATATTTATTATAATATATTGTAATTACATCTTCCATTCAACCGCTATGCAACCAAATATTTAAGTCACCCTCATCCCAAAGTAACGACGACCTGTTGGATACATGGAATATTTTTTCCACTTGATGAGGATTTTCTGAATATTTATGTGATACATGTTTAAACAATCATGGGACATGATTTTGACAAGATGGTGATATTTATGTGAACTAGGGTTGAGAGATATTCCACGATTGTGTTCCTTATGTTAAGACCATTTTTACTCCACAATGTCCTATTCTACGTGTGCCATATGCCATCATCATATCCGGTTGTATTTTGGAAATTAAATGAAATGTTTATTTCTCAAACCTGTGCACGAGGTCGATTGTTCATTTCAATCCTATACCATCATGTTCCTCTTTGAATAATGTGGTTTGACTCTAGCTCACTTTCCATTGTTTAGTTTATTGTTGCTTCTTTTAGAGCTTCGGTTTTGACATAACTTGTGAAACCACTAACTCTTCACATTGAAAATATTTTTTTTCTCTTCACTTCATGAGCATTGTCGAGAATCTTGGAGTTTATTGTTGAGAACCATATTCCTGGTAAAATAAAGGGAGTTCACGGCATTCTCCTATACAATTTGATTTCAGGTAATACTTGCACTTTCAAATTCTAAGTTATGTTTTCATTGTAATTAATTTTGCTAGGTAGACATGGTTGAAATTCTCATGTGTTTGTTATTTTATTTCATGTGTTGGGTTGGAATTTATGAACTTTAATATATAACCATTTGTGTCATACTCAAGATACTTACACTCTCAAGTTCTAAGTTATGTTTTCATTGTATTTAATTTTGTTGGGTAGAGACAGTTGAAATTCTTCATCGCCTTACATATGTGTGTTTGTTATTTTATTTCATTTGTTGGGTTGGAATTTATGAACTTGAAAATATAACCAATTTGTGTCATACTCAAGATACTTGCACTCTCAAGTTCTAAGTTATGTTTTCATTGTACTTAATTTTGTTGGGTAGACACGGTTGAAATTCTTCATCGCCTTACAAGTTTGCAATATTTAACATTTAAAGTGAGTTGAAAAGTATGTTTGAAGGATTATACATGTCACCAATATGCCTCTTCTCTTTATATGCAATAGGAATAGGATTCTCTTCTATGATACAACTTGGGTGTGACACCGTGACTAATAATAACAAGGGCCACAGGTAGCGGTAGTCCCTGTCAGGTCTGAATCCTTATATGTAGTTGTGAAATGGTCTCTCATAATATACTAACAGTGAAGTTCAAATAGCAACTAGCAGTGACATTTTACTGCTGTTTATTATTTGTTTATTATGATATTTATTATGATAAGCAAAAGAATGGTTAATTGTGGTTTAAAGCCAAGCTACTGTAGATAATTCCTAGTATTTTATATGTGTGTGAGTAACTCTATTCCTTTGCAAATACTAATCGCATCAATTACCACAATCTTGAAATACATCATTCACTTACGATTTCTTCATCTAGTTTTATAGTTTCTTCATCTAGTTCTTAGTTATCGTTTGGAACATGGGGTGGACTAAATAAATCAAAGAAGCTTTCATACCTTCATGGGATTTTTTATAGTTTCTTCATATAGTTCTTCGTTATCATTTGGAAATTGCAGTGGACTAAAGAAATCAAAGAAGCTTTCACACAGTCACGGGCTTTTCATTTTTGGATCTTTTTTTGGCTTCTCCTTAATCAACTTTTGTGTTATATTTTTTCTTGTGTTATATTTTTTCACCGATAACTTGGGTAGAGTGCATGTAAACCTGACATTGAAACTTGGCATGGAGTATCAACATTGAGTGCATTGACACCTTAATCGAGTAATGCAAAGAGCCCTGATCAATTGTGATTCATGGCATTGACTACGAGTAGCATTGAGTACCAGAAAAGAGTCTTGTCATCAAATACATGGAGTACATGCATTGAATGCATCGAGTCTTACAGAGTAAGGAGATCCGAATTAGCTATTGTGGCACTGAATGTTAAATAAAAGTGTGCATGTTTCAAGAGAATGTTGTCAAGTCAAATTTGTAAAATATCTTGGTGAACAATTTATCGATTGCATGCCTCATACATGTTGAGCATTTTATCAATTGCATGCCTCATACAAGTTTGTTGCAACAACTACTGCCCCATTTTTGTTTAAAGTTGCTTGACCTGGTCATGATTTTGAGTGTGATTATTTCCTCCATTATTGTGGAGATATTGGTAGCCCCACTTTGTCAGATCATAGCAACAAAAAACTCAGGTTACTCATGAAATTTTTCATGATACCTGGTGTACAGAGGTAACAACTACCTCACTTGGCCTAGAGTGTAACATTGAAACAAGAGAAAGGTTCTGGAATAGTGGCACCTGGACAAAAAAATAAAGAAGACAAATGTAAACCATGCAGCTCTGAGCACATTTTATTTTTAATAATTGACCATTATTAAATTGAATGAGGAATCCATAATCAACTCACCAATACTCATTCAGATTTGGAAAATAATATTAATAATAAACTCACTAATGCTCATGCGAATTTGGAAAATAATATTAGTAAGAAATACAGTAAGAAATATAATAAATGAAAACCTTTGTTCACAATGTGGGGCAACACATGCAACTGTAGGTGTCTCGCCCAGTGCATGCAACTGCAAGTGTCTCAACTTTCATTATGGAGGAGATTAATCATTTTGTAATCTTCAAATGCTAGCAAGCGAGCCTGAAAATTGGCAGCATGCCATCAGATGTTATTGCGTATTCTTGTTAACTTGGAGATTGAGTATTCCCTTCCAAAGAGCACTCTCTACTTCCTCTAGTTTAAGCATGGCGACGTTTCTGACTGTGAATACATTTTTTTCTCTCAGATCTTCATTCCGTGGCTCGAAACATTAACTTCATACAATTTAGTGCTTTTCTATGGTTTTTGTTGGTTTCTAATGAGGCCTACACCAAAATTTTAACGGATACACAAAAGCCGAAGCCTCTTTTTCTTGTTAATTTTTATTTGGGTATTGTGTTTCTTTCTCTATAGTCATGCTCGACTGACTTATTCGTAGGTATTTTGGGGTTATGAGATAATAGCTTAGCTCTCATATTCAACAAGCATGGAACCCACAAAACTCATCAACAAACAAAAGCTCCACATCAATCATTTATCCACACAAGGAAAGCAACAACAGTGGCCATATCAGGAAAAAAAGTTACTTTCCCTTCTCTTTAATGCCAATGACAGGCAGTATGAATAACAACTACTTGATATGTCTTTCCATGGAAATGAATATATTTCCTCACTATAAACTACCATAACAATACAATACCCAGAAGCGTGTGGAGGAAAGGAAAATTAGTGATTAATAATTCATGTATGCATCCACCAGAAGGAATATAGAACAAGTATGTATAGTGGATGATCCAAGGCATAATATTATAGTTGCAATTGCATGATCAAAGGCATAATATAACATGCTCTGGACATGGCTACTATGTTTATAATATTTCTGCCAGCTTTAAGTGACGGCTTCTATAAATGCCATGCCTGCTGTTGAGCAATAAAAGTTGTCTTTTTAACTCCTAATTATCTTCAGTTTCATTGTCAATCCAGGGACGATCTTTTATTTCAAGAGTGTACTCAGTCTGAGGCGGCTATTTACTCAAGAGTAATGTTTTGCAGTATAGTTCTTAAAATGCCAAAGTAAATGAATGCTTGAAATAAAATCTACTTACAATTAAAAGAAACTTAACACTCTGAAACTTAAATCATTCACTGAGAAAACTACAACAATTATTAGTCAAGGATACAGTAGCGATAACTCATTCCTTGTTTAACTAATATAAATTAAATGAAGCATAAATAAGATCAACAATCTGAGAACTTAGGTAGTGATAGCCAATGTCCTTTACAGTTGTTGATCTCACACACAATGCTAAATAACCAATTGGGAATTGCAAAGAAATAAATCAATCGTGCTACTACAACTTAATCAAAATGAGACAATTGTGCTAACTATAAGAATGCTGAAAGGCAAGCTTAAATAATTGCTGAAAGTAAATGGACAATAGTGCTAAGTATTAGAAATGAACAACCAAACTTATATAGCTATAATGAATAGAAAACTGTTAAATTACTGGAATGAATAGCGTAGCTCTATAGATGAAATGAATAGCACAACAATATGCTTGCGAAAAGTAGTGATATCTATTAAGAAGGAAATGAATAGCAATGCAATTTAAGTACAATATATAAAATAGATCAATTAATTTAGTCTGGAAATACCAAGCAGTAAAGTAATATGATTACGATAAATAGAAATAAAATCAAACCATCACATGGTAAAGATAGAAATAATGGTACACGAATGGCAAGTCAATCCACCAGGGTCGGGCCCTTAACCACCAGTGATCACTGCCGATAGTGCCTCAGGAGATGCGAAGGAACAACAACTCTACCTATATATTAATCATCAAATCGAGCAACATTACAGTGAGTTGTGTCTTCTCAGCAACGAGAGTGTGCAAATAAAATTACAATTAAAAATAATACTAATTCCATCCCCCTCTCCTCCTATCCTATTCTATTTATCTCTAACCTAATAATCCATCTAATTCTCTTTCTAATCATCCATCATGAATCATGAATCCTTAATACTAAATCCATCGTTTTTTTTTCTTCTCTAATCTCTGTTCTACTTTAAATACACAAAGAGCAGAGACCAGTTAAAATTGTGATGATTGCAATATGATAATCATTACAAAATTAGTTTGTTTTCGATAAATTGATAAGAAAAATCATATCTGAGATATATGTCCATCAGCATTCAACAGGAACAGGTTGAATTTGGCATTGCAACTGGGATAATTTGGAAAATAGCCACACAGCGAATCTCAGAAAAAACATCTTTAGAGAACCTTCCATTTCTCTCAATACGGACCGAATTTGGGAAAACTGCTTACAATAAAACTAATTTAGTCTGTTCTGCAAAAAACCCATGTTTCAGATTTTCTAGATTCTTCTCCATTTGTCCGAAACGTTTAACACAAAGTCGTCACTTCTTATTCCAACGAATTTCTGAGTTGGCACATTTAATGATCAAATCTTCAATCTGGAAATTATCTTGGAGGCTAAAAATGGTGAGTAATGGTACAAACAATTTATTAATAAACTATCATTGATAAAATCATGCATAATCATCAATTTATTAAAAATAAAGGAGAATAAATAATATTTTTCCATAAGAGTATAAATCATTATAAGATGGGATTATATGATAAACCATGATAAATGACATGATAAAGAAGAGTAGAAAATGGTGGAATATGCGTTCAAAAGTGATAATAATAATAATATATTAATGGCCCAACACACCCCCACACTGAATATATTGCATGTCCTCATGCAACAAGAAACTAAATATATTACATGTCCTCTTGCAACCCAAAGACAAACCCCATGTGTTAACCAAGCAATAAAAAAATTGTTCATTTCAACTCATGAAATGGATAGAACAAATGAATTCTTCCTTAATTAATGAATATTCAATTTTAGCAATCTTGATGAAGACGTAACAATTTTTACATTGACGTTCAAGTTATGTGTATATGAAATTGCAGCAAAATATGGTATAAGTAACAACAAACTTCATTAACCATTTTCTCAAAAACTACAAATTAAATTTTGCTGAAATTTTGCAAGTAGATTTCTACTATATCAATGCTTCTATGATTCAAAAATCATATTGTTTTGATGCACGGATCATGAGATATAAACAAAATGGTTATAGATGATAGTGCATGATTTCCAAAATTTTATGAACCAATTTAACTTGAAATTATCTGGGTTTGTATATTTTAGTGATACTTTTGTGTTTTCCAGAGATCATAAGAATTGAGTTCATAGTTTTAAAAATATTATGGAAATCAATTTTTGCACTAAAATTGTATGCCTTAAATGAGAAATAAAGTAGAAAACATCCATCATGCATAACAATTCCTCCCCCTGTCTAAATAATTAACATGCCCTCATGCAATGATAGAAAAAAATTGAGGTGGTTGCTACCATCTATTGAATTCTATGCTTGGTGTAAAACAACATGGAATAAGGAAGGTGTTGAGAATGAATAAGAATATCAATGGATGATAAAGAATATGAATGACATGGTCATACGAAAGAAATGAATGAAAGAAACACTCCCCCAAACTGATAGATGATATGCCGCTAAAAAATGGGAAGTGGTAAAGATGTGGAATGAAAGATGATAAATAAATCATAAAATTATGCTATTTTACCTCAAATTTGACATCCAAAAAGAAAAACGTGGAATGACATATATGTACTGGCATTTGTTGAAGCTAATGTAGGTAGAGTTGGTGTTGAAAGTGATGCAAAAGGTGGAACCCAGGCAAGCACATCATGTCTGAAAAATTGTTCACGTTCGCGAGTTGCTCGAGCCTCTTTTGTTAGTTGCAATAGTATGGTCATGCTACGAATAGAGTTTCCTCTCCATACTTGTTGCTCTCCTGTAAACAAATCCCTATTTTGCATACAATGTTCTTGAATCCATAGTGTTAGTTTTGAATAGAAATAGATTAAGATGTATGCAAACATTTCAATGAAAAAAACTTTTCTATACATGCAATACTAATATTTTGTCAAATCAACAAGTTATGGAAAAGTGCAGTAATCATATCGCATGCTATCCCATATTGCATACATTCCCCTCTCCAATTGGAAAAGGGATTCCATGACCATAAATCATATGAAAGGTGTTGTGATGACGAAAAGGCAAGGGAATGAACAATACAATCGTAGATGAAGTAGAGTACACATATCAATGATAAAACGGCGAGAATTATGGTTATAATGAGAGAAGAGTATGTAAAGATAGTTATGAATAAGAGATAGGACACTTTGGATTGATGATAAGTTATGAAAAAGAAAAAGGACAACAACATGCCAAAAGGATGCTTTGCTGACGGTATTCTAGCTGAAAAATGATATGATTGATCAGAAAATAGTTTCTCATGCGTAAAGGTTCAAAACAGGGAAAAAATTAAGGAAATAACTTTTATGATAAAAAGAATGAATAAGAAAAGGGTATTATAGTAACAATTGACGAGAAGATAACTTCAATACCATAAGTAGAGCCTCTGCTGATAGTAGGCATCAATAGCCTCAACAGGGTTGATTTTTAACCCATATGAGCTAGGATCCTCAATTTAGAAATGAAGAGTTCTAGTGCTGTTCTATAGAAGAGATCAGTGTGTTGGCGTGGTAACCAGAGAACCACACTGCCATTCACTGGGATGTAGCAAAAGTGATCGGGCCACCTTGTGATGAGACCTCCTATTCCAAGGATAATTTGGCTATCCAATGGATCATAACCCTGGTGTGGTGGCCATAATGGGAATGTCACTTTGTTACAGCATTATGAACATGGTAGGTTGGCTCGAAATGAGACCCCCTATCCTCCATCTACGAACAAAATTTTTCTATTATTACACATTTTTATGATAAAAAAAGGGAGGCTTAGTACTCCTTAAGAGCAGGGATGGTGGAAGAAGTTGAACATGTCAATAGAAAAAAAAATATACCCATAATCTCATTTATTACCGACAGAGAAGATTATAACTAGGAAGGGTGGAACCAGCATGGTATTAAGATGATGAATCGATATCATATTCAACAAAAATAATTCATTAAAGTAGTATATAAATAATTGTGTCCCTTTTGAAAAGAATCTATCATCGAGGCATTGTCCTGTTAAAGATCATAACGTGAATGATATTAACTCGCTTTAATAGAATCCATAATTATTATCCTCATAAAAGTAGTGTACTTCATGCCATGAAAGAAAATCAGTAAAATGTGGTTGAGATGAACCAGGAATAATCCCACAAGAGGAAGGAAGGGTTGTTCTTAAAAATACTCCCAAAGTGTTGTTCCTCTAAAGGAACAACAAAAACACTAAAAAAAGTGTTGTTCTGTGTAGGGAACAACAAAGGAAATGCATGCCAAAAAGCAAAAATACGCACGAGAAGGTGTTGTTCCCTGTAGGGAAAAATAAAAAAATGCATGTGAAAAAGTGTTGTTCCCTAAGAGGAACAACAAAAAATGCGAAAATATTGTTCCTTAAATGTGAAAGTGTTGTTCCTTCGGAAAGTAACAACAAAAATGTGAAAGTGCAGAAGTGATATTCCTTCAGAAAGGAACAACAAAAATGTGAAACTGCAGAAGTGTTGTTCCTTCGAAAAGGAACAACAAAAATGCAGAAGTGTTGTTCCTTTGAAAAGGAACAACAAAAGTGCGAAAGTGTTGTTCCTTTGAAAAGGAAGAGAAAAATGCACAATCATAAAATGCAAGCACGCAAAAAAATGAATTAGCTATTCAGGGCATTGATTTTGAGAATGGGTGATAATTTGAAGGAAGAAAAATTTGAAACGCAAAATATAAGAGAAATTAGAAAAGAAACAACATTTTATTTAAAAACAATATGTAAATAAATAAATTAAGTTACAACAACTATGATACTATGTAAAAAAAATGATCTCTTTGAAAATATTTTGGCAGCAGTGACAAGACATGAATCTTCAAATGGAAATCAATTCTTCATTTTTTCTATTATGAATCCGTTCAGTAATGAGTTGGATGAAATTCCCTTGTTTCATTAAAATTTGTTTCAAGAATCACTCATCCATAAATTGACCTTCTTTTCTTCCTAGGACCTGCAAAAAAAATGAGTGTCTACCTGCAATAAAACATTAAATCATGAAGAAGGAGAGGTGATCGGGCTCCCCTAATGCAGGAATTATGCAAAAAAACAACAAGTAGTTACTTTGTATAACAAATCCATTGAGAAAATAACAAATAAAAATTTATTTGTCACTTGCGCGAGAGCAGTGGCCAATCATGCTAACCTGCAGTGTTTTAATCACAACTTATTTGTTTTTCATCCAAATTGAGTGATTCCAAAGTCATATGAGAGATAATTCAAACTTATATCTCCAATAGAAACAGGTTTTAAAAATTCAATGATATGATATGTCAATTTTACTTAGAATAACCTGCATAACAGAGTCATTTTCGATTACTCCACTTAGAACAATAGTGAATGTTTTAAGCATAGATTCTTCGTTTGATTTCGGATTCGAATGATTCAAATAGGAAATAAAATTATATTAATTTATTTATATCCAATAGAAATAGGTTTTTAGGACAAGAATAATTGATAGGTCAAATACTCTAAGGACCAACCGGAAAGACAAAGTTTTAGGAGTGCTGATTTACGATAGACAGTTAGTATTGTGATCATAAATTCCTCATACGATATCAAAAATGAGCGATACCAATTTCCTTGTAAATTAGATTCATATAGGAATCTACCATAGAAACATATTTTAAAAATATAGTCATTTAGTCCTCCAAAAACCGACTGTTCCAACTCTGTTCCTGAGCTGCCCGCTAGGCACCCTGTCAGTGTTTTGGTTCTAACGTTTTCGTTTCAAATCTAAATTGAGTGATTCAAATTGGGTTGGGTAGTGAACATCAAGGGTTATGTAGGATAGAAACAGGTTTTAAAAATATTCCCTTTTGGTCCCTCAAAATATGACTGTCCCAACTGTTTTTTAGAAATTTCATCAAGCCCACAAGCCAAAAAAATATGATATTCGAGCATTTTTTTCAAATTGGTAAAAAAAGTGAATATGAATGTTTGTAGACCTATTATTTCCATTATAACTCATCTACATACACAAATTAATTAAAAAGAAAAAATTATCATCGATGTTGATTTCCATAGCATGTTGCAACAAAAAACAACTAGTTTGACATTAAAACAAGATATAAATAATCTATATATATATATATATATATATATAATAATATATATATATATATATTACACTAACCTGCTTTGATTGAAAAATGAATACTACTACGTATAGGAGTACTTCCAATGGAGCCATTTTCAAAATAAGGCTTGATGTATGCACATACCCAAATTTGAAAAATGCATAGTAATAAATATTAGGGTATGAGAAGCCAAGTTCCCTTGAAAAGATGGTGTCAAAAATTGTTGAAGTCTGGAGTGATGCTGCAAACAAGTGATGGAGTGAAACCAATCTTCAATATATCTTTTACTTTGTTGATTTCCCATAACCATCATATCATGAAGTTCTTGAGCTTTTAAAATGACTTGTTGATGCATACTAAAAGAAACATCATTTCTTCCATAACTTTTACAATTTTTGAATTTGAAACATTCTGAATTTCATTGTAAGTTTTCTGTAATGGTGCATGTGAGATAGAATGGGTGGGAATGGTGGGTAAATTTTGCAGTTCAACACTGCAAGCATGTTGTATTGGTTTATTATGGAGAGGGTGAGGAATTAGTTGAGCAGGAAATTGTGTACAAAATGGAGCATTTTGATGATGATTGGGTTTAGCGGATGATTTTGATAGGCAAGCAGAATGTTGTGAAAGAGCTAGTGAAGAATATGGAAAATGTGTTTGTGCTACAAGATGTGGGAGAGTATTCATGTAATCATAAGATGAACCATGCCAAATTTGTAAACAAGATTGGTGGTGGTTATATTGAGATTGACATGGCTGCCCTAACACATTAGTATTCCATAATGGATTATGCAAGTAATAGAATGGAGAAGAAGTGTTTTGAACCATACTTGTAGGCCATGATTTCGATGGTTTTGATCTTGTTTCAGCTTCCTCATCTCTTTGATATGCTACTTCCATTCTAGATAAGAAAGAACAACTATTTATGGGATGTTCCTTTCGGTAATGAGGGAAAAACACTTCATCAAATTCTTGATTTTTCTAAACTTGCAAAGCATCCAATTTTGAACTTAGAGAGTTAATAAAATTAGCTTTAAAATTTTCAAATAAAGCATTGATTTCAGCACTTATGTCTCATATTCTTGTAGCAGATTTGGAAAAGAAAGAACAATCATCTCTAGAATTCTTACCAGCCTTGGAGATTCCTCTTGAATACCTTATGCACAATTTACAAACATCATCATATGACAACTGAAAAACATCACCTCTTCCTATCAGATTTAAGAGTTCTAAACATTCATCTTTGATTCCTTTGAGTAGGAGTGTTTTTAAGATCTCTTTTTCCAACTGCTTAGATTTTGATTTTTGAAGGTTGTAATGAAATTGATCTACATAGTCCTCCAAGATTTCATCTTTCCCTTGTATCATATCGAAAATATCTTCATTGGATTTGCAATAGTCTTGGTACTTCTTCAAGAATACGTTCTTCATGTCCTCCCATGTTTGGATGCAATTCCGACCAAGGCTCATGAACCATTGGAGAGCTGCTCTTTTTAGAGTAAGGGGAAACACTTTCAACCTTTGATCATTAGTACGATAATCATATCCTCTACAGAGTATTTCGAACTCAAATAAGAATGCCTCTGGATCTTCATTTGTCAAACCATGAAAATTTGGAAGTGAAGGTGGGGGAATTATGTATATTTGTGTCACTCCTCCTAGATCTTTGATAGGAAATTCAAAAGTTGCAATGTGAGCCATTTCTTACCATAATAGAAGATGTTCTTCATGTGTTTTTTTCGAGGCTCCTTCTTCAAATGTTCTTATCAATTGGTTAGTGATGTGGGTGGTGCTTACATCACCACTTGAGTGAAATCATGAAATTTGTTTTTCAAAATTTCTATTTTTTTCTTAGTCATTCACACAACTCCAATACTTATTTCTACCCAAAAAAATTAACAAATCTGTCAGAAAGCGGGCGGGGGAGTAGGGTTGTTTCGTGCTTTGTACGCAGGTTCTTACCTTCTGTTTTTAATACCCAATTCTCTCCTAGCAGGCACTCATCAGATGCACGCTACCATTTAGAAATGCCTACACTGTCCTTGGCAACGACACCAAAATGTTGAGCGATAAAAGGTGTCTTTTTAACTCGTAATTATCTTCACATTAATTGTCAACCTAGGGATGATTTTTTATTTCAAGAGTGTACTCAGTTTGAGGCAGCTATTTACTCAAGAGTAATGTTTTGCAGTATAGTGCTTAAAATTCCAAATTAAATGAATGCTTGAAATAAAATCTACTTACAATTAAACGAAACTTAACACTTTGAAACTTAAATCATTCACTCAGAAAACTACAACAATTATCAGTCAAGGATACAGTATTGATAACTCGTTCCTTGTTTAACTGATATAAATTAAATCAAGCATAAAAAAGATCCATAATCTGAGAACTTAGGTAGTGATAGCCAATGTCCTTTACAATTGTTGATCTCATAACAACGCTAAACAACCAATTGGAAATTGCAAAGAACTAAATCAATCGTGCTACTACAACTTAATCAAAATGAGAAAATTGTGCTAACTATAAGAATGCTGAAAGGTAAGATTAAATAATTGCAGAAAGTAAATGAACAATAGTGCTAAGTATTAGAAATGAACAACCAAACTTATATAGCTATAATGAATAGAAAACTGTTAAATTACTGGAATAAACAACGCAACTTTGTAGATGAAATGAACAGCACAACAATATGCTTGCGAAAAGAAGTGATCTCTGTTAAGAAGGAAATGAACAACAATGCAATTTTAGTACAATATATAAAACAAATCAATTAATTCATTCTGGAAATACCAAGCAATAAAGTAATATGATTACAATAAATAGAAATAAAATCAAACCATCACATGGTAAAGATCATGAAATAATGGTACAGGAACGACAAGTGAATCCACCAGGGTCGGGCCCTTAACCACCAGTGATCACTGCTAATAGTGCCTTAGGAGATGCGAAGGAACAACAACTCTACTTATATATTAATCATCAAATCGAGCAGCATTACAGTGAGTTGTGTCTTCTCAGCAGCGAGAGTCTACAAATAAAATTACAATTAAAAATAATACTCATTCCATCCCCCTCTCCTCTTATCCTATCCTATCTATCTCTAACCTAATAATATATCTAATTCTCTTTCTAATCATCCATCATGAATCATGAATCCTTAATTCTGAATCCATCATTTTTTTCTTCTCTGGTCTCTGTTCTTATTTAAATACACAGAGAGCAGAGAGCAATTACAATTGTGATGATTACAATATGATCATCATTACAAAATTGGATTGTTTTCAACAAATTGATAAGCAAAATCATATCTGAGATATCCGTCCATCAACATTCAACAGGAACAGGTCGAATTTGGCATTGCAACTGGGATAATTTGGAAAACGACCACAAAACAAATCGCAGAAAAACATCTTCAAAGAACCTTCTATTTCTCTCAATATGGACTAAATTTGGGAGAACTGCTCAACATAAAACTAACTTGGTCTGTTTTGAACAAAACCCATGTTTTGGATTTTCTAGATTCTTCTCCATTTGCCCAAAACGTTCAATACAAAATCATCACTTCTTATTCTAGAGAATTTTTATGTTGGCACATTTAATGATCAAATCTTCAATCTAGAAATTATCTTGGAGGCTAAAAGTGGTGAGTAATGTTACAACCAATTTATTAATAAACCATCATTAATAAATTCATGCATAATTATCAATTTATTAAAAATAAAGGAGAATAAATAATATTTTTCCATAAGAGCATAAATCATTATGAGATGGAATTATATGATAAACCATGATAAATGACATGATAAAGAAAAGTAGAAATGGGTGGAATAGGTGTTCAAAAGTGATAATAATAATGACATACTAACATCCCAACACCTGCTTCACAGATCGCAATTGTTCCACTCTTATCTTCGACTATGTCCTTCGCCTTGACCAATAAGTTTTCTTATTCCTTTTTGTATGTCTTCAATTTTTTAAGTGTTAATGGTGATTTGCATAGATTCTAGGTCTTTCCTTCATTTTAAGAAAAATTTAAAGAGATTATGGGCAGTACGATACATAAAAAGCAGGGATTCTTATGAAAAATTGCATATTGATTGTAAAAGGGACATTCATGAAAACTATATGTTTAATGCTAGTAATCACTTTTTTTTTTGTTTCTATTGTTTCTACAATTTTTCTAATTGTAGAAGATATAAAATTATGTGTGTAATTATAAAGCCTGAAGGCTCCATGAACAAAAATATGCTTCTACAATTTCAAAATTTGTAAATATAACTCATTAATCTGTATGTTGTCTTGTATTCAAAATTTAAATGATTGCGTTCTCTCTGGAATTTAATGGATACACAATGCATTGTATTCCTCCTGTTTTTTCAATTAATGAATTCTAGTTCTTATTTCAATTAAAGAATTCTAGTTGGTAAATTGGGAGCATTGACTGTAACTGGAATTTTTTTTTTCTCAAGCTTCTATTTCTCTGTAGTTATTTTATTTCATCTATCTAGAATGCATTCTTTTATTTCATCTATCTGGAATGCTTAGAAGAATGTTCAAGACCAGCTTCTAAGACTAGCAGAGAGAAGTAAGAAGAAATCTAAATCCAATTAACAAGCCAACTAAACAAAATTAATTTTTTTTTAGCAGTAACATTATTTAGACAGAAATACGAATTGGAAAATGAAGGCTATGAAAACTTTATTTTGTTTTGGTAGTAACATTATGTAGACAGAAATACAAATTGGCAGATGAAAGATGTGAAAACTTCATTTGATGCAGATGCAACCTAAAAACACAAAAATCACCATCTAGGTTATTATAGAGAATATGCCAATTAAGTCAAATTCATTCAACATTTAAGTCTAATTTATTCAAAATTGGTTAGAATGAACAAATATTTGATTGAAAAAGTTATTCACACTGACCAAAGAACGGCTACAACAATCGCCATGGTGGAACAGATGATGTTGGACATAAATAAGAATTTATGGTGAAATATATAACCAAAAAACTTATTCACCCTGACTGAAGAATGACTACAAGAATCACCATAGTAGAATATATGATGCTAGACAGAAATAAGAATTTATGGTGAAATATATAGCCAAATCAGAGTGCAGGCTTGAACATCTTCGGAAGCAGTTTAATTTCTGGAGAGCTATATAACCAAATCCAAATTAGAGTGCACGCCCGAATTTCTTCAAAAGAAAATTCACTTACCTCAAAATTAAGGAGGAGCATGCAGCTTTCCTCTTGAAACGAAGAAAGATAATGCAACTTTCCACTTGCCACAAAGTTGTGGACTACATTTTTCCACGAAGTTGTGACTACACCACATATGTAAGTGGCTTTGGATATGCATTGCATTGGATATGTATTGCAATGGAGAATGTAAAACATTAAATACTTTGCAAATAATGCTAACTACAATGTAGCATTAAACTAGGATTGAAGTCAGTGAAATTTGAAATTATCATAAGTTTTAACAAAATCATACAGTTTCGTTGCAATAAAAGCTTGAAACTAAAACTTCACATAAAAAAATTGTTTAAGCAAATATTTCTATTCAAACATTGGTTAAAATAGTGAATACATAGTTGGTCAAAGTAATTTAATGTTTAGTCCACGCAAAACAATCGCTATAGGCTCTGCATGCAGAAGGTAGGGACTAATAAGGTCATCTTTCATAATATATCTCGATTGTGTTCCCTTATAAAAATCATGATATTCGCCTCTTCTCTTTATATGCAATAGGATTATCTTATATGATACAAATTGGGTGTGACACCTTATAAACAAGGGAGCGATTGTCGTAGCGGTAGTCCCTGTTGGGGTGGTAGAAGCATGCAAATTCGATGTTGGTTATGACATATGCTCATGGACTAAGAAGTGTTGTGGATAAGAACATGTAAATGCAAAGACATTTGAAAGTACAGAGGTTAAACATGACCATAATCGAGACAATAGAAAAGAAAATCAGGTTCAAGATCACCTAGGAAAACTGATAACTTGCAGCAAATTACAACGAGTAACCCACGTGATCGAATCAAGTAACACCGAGAAAAATACAGAATCAATAACTAACCATAACAAAAGTATGGCAACTTATAGTTTATGTTGAAAGAAGGGATCAGTAAATTGCATATTTAAAGTTTTAAATATGATTTTCTTGAAATTTGATGGAGGATTACTTATATCCCTTGATTATTTCATGGTTTTAGTAGAGAAATAAGCTGCAGAAGCATATGAAGAGGATTTGAATAGGTAGATTTACTGGAAAAATTGCAAAAATTTATTTGATTTAGGTTTATAATAATTTTCACGGCTATAAAAAGTATATAAAAGGTGCAATTTAAGTATATACCATAGAGTCATCAAAGTGCTTCACCACCACTATCGATTGATGGAGAACACAACTATCAATGATTATAGGGCATAGTAAGAAGATGCGAAGACCTAACGCATCGACTTGTCTCATCCTCCACTCAACCTAGCATGCAGCCAATGTTCGTCTTAATTGATAGAAGACCAAGTGGCACATATTGTTATCACACTTAGCTTTTATGGTTAATCATCCGTTATAAGCCACATAAGCAGAAAAATGAGCAGGTTTGACGCACTCACTTTTGTCATCCTAGGCCAGCATAGTCTTGTGCAATCTACAATAATTTGAACAAGGACAATAAACCCAAATCCGGTCACCTTTAGTTGCAATAGACAATGAATTCAAACAAAAATTAGCAAATTTATGGTGTGTTTCAGTTGTCGAGTTAACCCATGAACAAGCTCCATTGAATCCAGCGGCAAAAGTCACAGGAGTAGAGATAGTAGGTCAATTGAATCGAGCATGGCAAGTGTAGATACAATTTTTGTATTGCATATAATTGAATCGAGCTTGAAAGTGTACATACAATTTTTTTTTGCACTAAATATTGTTAAGGAAAAGTCTGCTAACGTTGAGCTTCAGAGAGGCATTTAAAGTTTGCTAAGCATGATCCTCAGTGTGCCATTTTTTTGCGGAAGCATCCTAGTAAGCAATGATGGGAAAAATACAGAGGTAGAAGCCTAAAAGGTAGTTCAGAAAGGCATAGAAGGAAGTTCATCATCCTTAGTAGCATTAGTGGTAAAGTTCCAGGACTCAGGGAAAGGTCGGCAACTTCCTTCACTCAGCCAGATTCACCATATTGATACCTAGTGGCCTAACTGCTCTACATGCAGGTAAGAGTAAACTAGTAGTAGGAGTTGAATTTAAAATTAGATGTAATTAGATGTTACTATTAATGCTATATCATGGTGAATTCTCTATGCACCTTCATAAGGAGGGTGAAATCAACAACTTAGGAAAAGTGGTAGAAAACACCTGTGTAACAGTGGAGCGACCCCTTCACCAAGAGGCTGAAATATTCAACTCAGGAAAAATAGAAGAAAACAACTATGTAGTAGCACAACAGAAGACATAGTAAGTTTTTGTCCATGAAGGTAATTGTAAACTTTGCATGTTTTGGCTTTCTCCGGCTAGCAGGTAATTCTAAACTTTGGATAAGACATCCAAGCTGTTTTATATAAATTTAAAAAATTATAAACTTGGAATATTTAGATAAACAATTTTATATACGTAAAAAAATAACAAACTTGGAATATCTAATTTTTTTGTTTTGTTAGCATTTCTAAAAAAACTACAAAATACTACCGTTTATTTTACTTCCACGTTGTTGTTGGCACCGCTTCCAACATGTCCGAAACTAGCTAGCTGTCATGTTCAAAGCTAACTAGCTGTTTGTTTTATTGTTAGATTGTTTTTAGCACCTAGCCTACATTATTGATCCCACTAAAACTCTAGAAATGTTCCTCGTAATGCAATGATATATTTCCTGATAATGTAATGATATATTTCATTCCTGTAAACATGGAAGTCTATGAGGTTTCCTATTTAGACGTGGATTTGCAAACAAAAGGCTTGTTGCATGTAGATTGAAGATATGTTTTTACATATATTTTCCCATTCACACGTTGCTAGATAATTTTGTTTGTATTTGTTGGATCCATTTGCTACTGCAAACAAACTGAAGGTATTCTTTTACATATATTCAGTTAGCTATGAATCCACTTCTACAATTTTGAAGTATTTGTATATGTATGAACCGTAGGAAGCAAAACATTTGAATCGGATGGCATGTGGATAAGGCGATCTCACTGGGTGGTGATGGAGAAACCTTGATAAAAAATAGGTTGCAACTAGCTGTTGCCACGTACTGTACCTATGCACTGTACTTGCAGCACTTGCAATGACGAGGGCATTAGGCGGCTGTGGAAAAGTGTGAAAAACTTGAGAAGATTTTGGAAATCATTTATGTTTTTATTCTATTTTTACTGTAACTATTTTACCATAGATTGAATAAATGCTGAAATTTGGAATTTGAAAATACCTTTCTATGTGTTGATTTTTGTTTGTTTCTGCTTTTTCTTTGAACACCCTTGAGCTTGCTTTGAACACTTTTGAGGGATTTCTAGGATCCACTGCTTCGTTTACAGGTGCGTCTATAGAAATTCACTGCTTCTTCTACAGATGAGTCCATAGCTATGATGGAGAAACCTCGATAAAAAAAATAGGTAAATAGGTTGCAACTAGCTATTACCGCGTACTGTACCTGTACAGGCACATTCCAACATAATTGCTATAGATGCCAATAGACCTATCTTCTACACGGGTCGTGGTTTACAAGCAAGGGCCAGGGCCAGGGCCAATTGTTGAACCAAAGTCTTTGTGGTGGCAGGTGGTTAGAGTTGCTGGCTTCGCGGTGGCAAACAGAGATGGCAGCTGGTTGGCAGGTGGCTGTCTTTGCGGTGGGAACCAAACTTTGCTTAAAATTCACAAAGAGCCAAATAGCAAGTAAATCCAGACTTTGGTTAAAACTTTTGTTAGTCCCTGTATATTCAACAACCTGGCAATAACCCGACAATAATACCTCCAATATAAAAGTTTGGATAAAAGCTAAAAAACATCAAAGCTCGAAAATTAAAGTTTGGATAAAAGCCAAAAACATCAGTTAAATGCTCTGGTCAACTCGAATTTATAGGCAGTGAATGCCGTTGCGAATGCTATAGTCCCTGCTATTCCAAAGGTAGGGACTAATAATAGGTTTGGCTTCCGTAATATAACTCGATTGTGCACCCTTGATAAAAATCATGATATTCTTCCATGATGCAACCTAGGTGTTATATCAATTAAATAATAAATTTAATTTTGTTATGTGTTTGCATGATATGATAGTTTAGATTTCAATTTTTAAAACTGACTGTACTATTTATTAGTTGTTCCATTAGATACTGTTTCCATAAGTTTTACCATTTGATGAGGATTGTGTGGACATCTATGAGATTGAGGCACAAATAACCCTAGGAAATGATTTTGACATGTTGTAATATTTATGTGAATTAGGGTTCAAGGATTTTCAATGATATTATTTCCTATGTTAAGATTGTTTTTTTTTCAAGGTGGTATGTTTTTTGTGTGCCATATGAGATAATTAGATACACTTCTACTTTACAAATTAAATGAACTTTTTGGTGCTCAAAGCCATGCACAAGGTCCATTATTCATCTTAATCCTACAATCAAGTTTCTTGTTGAATAAGGTTGTTTCACTCTAACTCTCTAGTTATTGTTTGATTTATCCATGCTTCCTTTAGATATCTAGTTTTGACCTAACTTTTGAATCAACTAACGCCCTATATATGCAATTGAAAATAGAAATTTTCTCCTTGATGTTATACATTTCTTATCTCATTCATGAGAATTGTAATGTTAAGCCATATATAGGCCCCATGTTATCCTGAAAAGCCCTTTATTAAGCCCTAGATATTAAGTCGATACATTTGTATTAGTATATTGTTATGTAGGCTAAAGCCCATTAGGTTCCCATTTTATTATAATTGCATAGTTTGTATCCTATATATACACTAAGGAGACCTAGTCTTAGGATCATCAAATAGTTTTGTTCATTGTATTTATTGTATAAGGTTTCCCCCTCAAAATGGACTGTAATTATTGGTTTCTTATGCTTCTGAAGGTGTAAGGATCATAATTTTTTCTATTAAAGCTCTTGGTCCTAATGTTTTTTCTACTTCAAATAGGTCGTTGGGGAATTTTTTTCTATAACATTTTTTTTGAGAGGTTTCAGAGGTGAAACTTGGAGAATATTGAGAAAACATCTTGGGAAATACCTATTTCAAATTTCATATCTTGTTGCCCTATATTTTTAGAGGGAAATTATGGTTTCTAAATGCTCCTAAATTCTGTTTCAAACAGACTGGTTTGTAATTTTTGTTATAGCTTTTATTTTTTAAGGTTTCATACCATGAAACTTGTACTACATTAAGCCAAATTTGTAGTGAACATCTTGTCCATGTTCATTAGAAAAACTTTGAGTTCTAAAATGGGAATCCTAAGGAACATTATAAATAATAGAGGAAATTATAAAATAAGATTAGATTACATTATCAAATTTTAAGGGGAAAAAAGAAAAAAACTAATTTTTCAATTCATATTCTCAAATTATTTCCATATGATTTTACTTAAATTTTTAGTATGAGCACTTGATACAAAATCTAATTCCTCATCCAATGAATACCCATGTTGCATACTTTTGAAATACGCTATTACATCATGAAAAATAGGAAATACATGAAAAAACATTATTGCAATCACATTTTTCATGTATTTTTCATTTTTTGTGTAGCATGGTCCATCAAAAGTAGACAACATGGGTAATCCTTTGATGGGGAATTAAATTATACATCCAATGAATGCTCCATCTCAAAATATAAGTAAAATCATAGGGAGATGAGTTGAAAATATGAGTTGAAAATATAATTCTTTTTCATTTTTTAATCGTTTCACTTTTTACCCCAAAATTGGTGAAATATCCTCCATTGTTGACATTGTCATATTGAAGCCTATTGGTCCTTATGAAGTTGATTTTGGTTGTACATTTTTGTTTTGAGGCACATTTTTTACCTCAAAAATTCTCTAATGATAGATCTTGGTTCACTAAATTTTCAAATATATTCTCTGAAGACATTAGGGTTTTTATAGGCTTTAGAATTTAGTCTTGAACATTCTAGTTGGACATTTATGCTATAAATTTTTTTTGTAAGGCTTCGTAAAGTGAAACTTGGACCATATGAAGGAGAGATATCATGGAATATTGGTTCCATTTTAAGAAATTTGTTCAATATGTTTTTAGGGTTATGTCTTATGGCAATTACATTTTGTGAACAATCATGGAATATATTTTAAACAAGTGAACTTCGTATTTTTGTTTTATATATTCTTGTCTAGAGATTTTTAAACTGTGAAATATTCAAGAATTTTAGGATATATACATAATTACCATAGGTACAAGTTCCAAAATTATATTTCGAGATTTAGACATGTGGCATGCTATACATATTTGCTCATAGAAAGAGGCCAAAAAACAAACATATTTTTGGAAAGTTACTCTAACTTTCGATTGGCACATCAGATTTAGTTCACACCTATGGAATTGAAAAAAATACATATGAGAGTATTACAAAACATTTTTTCTAATCCAAAAGGCCTAAAATATTAGAGATGTATCATTAAAGCTTCAATGATTATAATATTCTCCAAATCTATGTAACTTACTAGTGACCTAGTTGTTCATTACAAGATTCCCTTTTCTTTGTTGTAATAAAGCGGCTTGGGATATTATTATTTTCCAAAATGCCTCGGAAGAAAGATAATACAATAATTAAATCTACTAAAGGCTCATCCCCAAATCATGATAGAATTGAAGACTTGGAATTTCGGTTATCTCTATTAGAGAATAAAGCTAATGAAATGGATGGTAGAATGTTGAAAATGGTGGATTTATCAAGTTTTAAAGAAAATTTTGAAAGAGAATGGAAAGTAAAATGAATAAAATTAAGGAAGAAAACCAAAAATACATGATTTCCATGGAAAATATTCTCTTGGGGAGGCTTTCTAAAAGGGATGTGGAGATCCAAGGAAGTTGTGAACATAAAGAGAAGAATGTTGCTGAGAATCAATCACATATGGGGAGTATGTTATCACAATTAAAGAGAATTTTCTTTTAATAAAATATCCATAATAATGTATTTTCCAACCAAGGTACACATCATTAGGGTTTCATGTGAGAACCAAGGAACTACTACATTCCAAATGTGTTTTCAAATAGGACACTTGCAGAACACTCTCCCACAGGAATAAAAGATCCCAAAAAAAGGAAAAGATGTAGGCACATAAGCCAAAGGGATGAAAAGTAACAAATGATTTCATTTCCAAAGAGGAAGAAGAGAACAAGGCAAAAATCCATCTAAGGAACTATAGATACAACATGATAACAAAGTAAATAGGGGGCGAGTGGACCAGTTCAGAACCATGACTGGCATCTATAAGAATATTAAATTTGTTGATATTAAAGCAACTAAGCACCAAAAAGATGAAAATCTAAATAAATGAAGCATGGGGGGCTACCAAGAACTCATGTATATGAGATTCAAAATTAGAGAAAGAGGCTCCTATGCAAGAAGTTGGAAACGAATTAGCCATGGTAACAGATGAATCCAACCAAGGATTTTGGAAAATAGTTCAGAAGAAGAAAGGAAAAAAGGGAAGTTAAGTGATTGTTATGACACTTAACCCCATACATTATGTGTCTTTCTTACTATTTATTGTTATTTCTCTTCAACCAAAAGGCTAACATGAGTCAAAGATTAGAAGGATCTACATAATGTAATTGTGTTTCTTGTTGCTCAAGTTGAATAAAATTATGATTTTCTCTTCGAAAAAAAAACAATTTTAAAAACTCAACAAAAAACACACATTTTTCATATAGATATAATTAAAAAAAAAACACATTTCTCGACATTTTCGCTAAAAATAGTATATCTAATAACGTATTTTTTTAGAAAAAATTAAATTGAAAATAAAAGTTGAAAAATAAAAAATTTTGTGAAATTTTTATGAATTTTATGTCAAAATTGATAATATTAATTTTTTTCCCAAAAA
>APFE030390280.1:0-29029 GCA_000404065.3 Pinus taeda
ACCTTGACACTTCAAAATCACTTTGTAAGAGCATATTTGATCACTGGAGGAAGGCTGAAAAGACTGACACTAACAGCATCCACCTGCTCCTTCAACGCCTTTGCATGTTTCATCCTGGCAAGCCTCTACGTATGGGAAACCGTCTACGTGATCCCTTTTACCTCATCGTATCTCTGCTGCAAATTACATGCCTTTGTCTCTAGGAACTCTATGTTCGAGTCCTCCTTCAGGGTGATGAGGACCTCAAATGACTGCTCGAACAACTTCATGGAGTTTGCCATTGCACTATTAACCACCACCATTGCTGTTGTGATCGCAGTGGTGCATTGTTCCTTAACCTCCAGTGGAGTTGAAGACTGCACCTTAAACTATAGTTCTGCTAACTGAAGGTTTAGCTCCAGCTGAACCCTAGCCATTTTAGCTCTTACATCATGCACCCTTGCTGCTAACTTTCCGATGTGAGCCTCCAGCTGTTTGATCTGCTTGGATGGCCAACTCTAGGACCATATGGCAGGATTTCTCCACCACCTGGACTCTGTTTGTTCTACTCCACGGCCTTGTTGCACTGCAGGCTCAATTGCTCAATGTTGATGCGAAGCTCGCTCATTACTTGTATTGCGCGACTCTCCCTAGCTTGTAGTTTTGTAGTGCCTCCATCCTACAAAATATAGAGCATCTCCCAAGGGAGAGCGGCCATTTTTAACCCAATCGCTTTCAAGCTACTGACCATAGGCCTGTCGGCCTCATTTTCTGTAACGAGTGCTCCATCTGGCAGCACTATTGTGTTGTTCATCCTAGCATGCAGCATTTCCTCGACCACCGATGTACCAATTGCGAGGCTGGTTGACACTGTGCCAGCCTGCGAAGTGCACACCTACAACTCCTGTATTTGTGTTCAGAGAGCCCCCAATACCATCTGGTGTTGCTCCTCAAACTCCTAGAGGGCCTCAGCATTGACATCTCGCACTGTTTCACCAATATCATGTAGATCCTCCTCAGTGAGGGTGATTGGGTCGAAAGAAGTTTTTGAGGCCTTTGTCTTCTTGCACGACCCTACCTGCTCTCTTGGGTGTGGATGTTTTAGTTGGGTGGACGTTGTCTGCAGGTCCACACCACCTTGTTCTGTATCGGTCTCTGGCTCAGGTGAAGGCAACTTCTATCCTTCGTGCTCTTCTTTTGCTGTCTTCTGCTGCTCATCAACCAACTTCGCAGCGTTGCGCGGTGCTTGGTCCTTAGCTGCTGCTTCTTCCTTCCTGTGTTTTTCTGCCAGCTGTGCCATCTGTATTTTCGTCTCTTCCTTCTTTCACTGCACGATGGACGTTTCTTCTTCTACTGTGGAGCCAGCTAGAGTGTGCTACACCGGCAGCCAAGACTCAAGGACTGCGAAGATGACATCCTCGATCACCAAGTTGGGTAACTCATGCCACGTCTTCATGGGGTGCTTCCATGCCCTGATGAAGACATGGTGGAAGTTTGCTTTGAACTCTACGAAGCTCTACAGATTGTTGTAGACTGTGGGCAATAACTGCAACTTGCGATTAATCCCCATCCTGATGTTCATCTACATGAGCACCCAAAAGATCTTGCTCTTCCTTATCCTATATGTGTCCCTAGTTGCCCACAGCAAAGCGTACTTCACTGCCTCTGGAAGGTCCTACGCAATCGATGGGAACTGTATATCTTCGGGAAACTCCCATGCCACTAATACTATCGACAACAGGATCCATGCATAATGGAATGTTTTACCCTTTTCCTATGCCTCGAGGCAGTTCTCAAGGAACTCACCGCATAGATAGTTTGCCTAGTTAAACTAGACCCCTTTTGCGCATTCACTGCTAGTACAACCACTGGCATAGGCACCTCATCCACACGGCATTTCCGCATCACCTTTCCTACCAATATTTGTGTCGCTACCTTGATAGTAGGGTTGTTAATGCTCGAAATGGCATACCCTCGCTTCTTCTCTTCCAACCTAAACTACTTTTTCATGGCCTCCGCGATGGCCAAATCGTCACTCTTTCCTTCTGAAATGTTTGCTGGGCCTCCCCTATGCAAGGGAGCTGTGTAATCCTATGAATCAAATGGTATGTGATGGGGATGAGCTCCTCCAGCCACAACTCATCATGCACCAAGTAGAGCAACTACTTGATGGCGAAAATGGTCACTGGGGTGCGATGGTAATGTGACACCAAGAGCAGGTTTAGCAACCTTTCTTTCTCAACACCTATGAGCCACTTGCGTGGCTCCAACTCTATTATTCCAATCATCGTGTCTTTCTTCTGCCGCATTAGTTGCGCAGTCATGAGATGCGGGAACTTCTCATGGTTCGTGAGGTCCCAATATTCAAATTTCAGCACGGGTACCCATCCCAAGTGTGCTCCTTCAAAAATAATATCATCTGGGAGAAGTGGAGTTTGTAGAGAGCTCTTGCTCTCATCTATATCCTTGGGCATCTTTTCTTTACCCTTCCATTTAGGAACATATGCAGGCAACCTGGTGAGAGGGTCCACACCTTGGGTTTCAACTTCCATCTCTACATCCTCCTCCTCAACCAGGATTTCTTCAAACTCTTCCTCCTCATCGCCCTCCAAATTAATGGCCTTCCCCTTTTCCTCCATTATGACCTTGGTCCTCAGTGGATTTCTAGGTGAGATGTGCACCAATATCATGGCTTGCTTATCCTTTTTAGGTCTCGACATGTGTGGTGATTTAGGGATCTCAGTGACTATCCCTGCGCTCTCTGGGGCTTCCACTTCCATAATTGCCTATGCAGCTTCCTCGGCTGTCATTGCTCCAGTATCCATGACTTCTTCAGATGCTGTCATAGTGTGATTCCATAGTTCTCTCAGTGTCTCTGGTAATTTCTCAAGTAATGAATTTGCCTTCAGAATATCGAATAAGTCTCAGTTCATGAATATATGAGCACACAAAATCTCAGTTCTCAAATTGCCAAGTGTTGTTTGCTAGACAGTCATCTGTAATTTATAGCGCCTTTTGAATTTGAATTCGACCATCCCCCCCACATTTGGTCCATTAATGCTAGATTGGTGGCAGATTTTCAAGAATCTAGCCCATAAAGTTCATCTTAAATGCCTGCCCCCCACTCCATTTGATCTCAAACCAAGCATCACATCATGAATAGCGACTTTAACGTTCACTTTATGGCCAACCCACACGGCAGCGCATCTGTCCTCGCATTGTCGCGAACCCTATGACACTTCGCTACTACGTGTAGTCCTTACATCGCGCAGTTCTTGGGCAGAGTAGTTTATAGTCTTGCACCTCCTTTCAGCTGCATGGAGCGCTAAGACTATGCTTCTATCAGCTAGTCAGATGTTCAAGCCACCTATATATGGCTTCAAATGACTTCCATTCACTTTTCCTGGGAAGGGCTCTCCGTTTAACTTTACCAACTGTACCGTGCCACCATCTGTAATCTCTTTAATAACCAGTACCAGCCAATTCATTCTAAGCTTCCCTGGAAATTTATCAAACTTACTATCATACAATAGCACCAAATCATTCACCTTGAATCTGCACAGCTTAATATGTCGATTGTGCCATGCCTTTTCGCGCTACTTCTAGACCTGCTCGTGAAATCTTGCCAAAAATCATTCTTCTTTGAGCTCATCCAACTACGCGAACCTCTCCTCTAGGGCTCCACAATCTGTTATACCTATGAGCACTGCTATGTGCAGACTAGGCACGATGTATTCCATAGGAATTACGGCTTCCATTCCATAGACAAGCGTAAAAGGTGTCTATCCCGTCAGTTTCTTGCATGTCGTTCGATAAGCCCATAACACTACTAGTACGCATAGGTCCCAATCACTTCGATGTGCATTGCATACATTGGTCAGTGCATTCCATACCTTGTTGAACGCTTCTACATGTAGAATCTTTTGTGCAGTTTCTCTTCCTGCATAATGTCTTCTCAACATTAAGAGTCATTTGCAAGTTCGCCCCCCCAACACATGCTTATTTACCAGGTGTTTTAGCGCAGAGTACATGTGCTTCTGCACAAGTCGAGGCTTTTTTCCATAGGCCTGCATCCACTTGGCCAGATGCATGCATGGGTCATCCCGTCCATCATACTTTTCTGTCAGTCGCATCTTAGGCTTCCCAAATCGTGTGTGCATCATTCTCCTACATTCGCGCCAATCATCAAAGTTTCCTTTGTGTGTACACCACCATCTCGCAGGTGTAGCATGCAATACCTAGTCCAAGGCCTAGAAGCATTGCTTTTTTGGAACAAATGCACCCAAGAAGGTATCTACCTCTTTCAGACCATCATAAGAAGGAAGATCTCTTACTTCTGTTGACACGCAGCGCAGTGACTTGGTCATCATATTGCAATTCAACGTAGTTACTTCGTGTAACTAATTCTTCTATCGTTCTATTTCTTCATCGGAATTTGAAGTGCAAGAGCTCTCGCACTCCCATGTAATCTGCCCATCCATGGTGAGATTCACCCAATCTTGGTCTTGCACTATTATCTTATAGATGCAGTCCAAATCATCATCACTCTCATAGATGCGAACTAGTTCCATATAGCGTGATCCTTCAGCAGGGTCCAGGGGTACAATTATGTGCAGTGACTTCTTCCCAAAGATCATTTTTTGCTTCTTCAAATTAATTACCCCGTTCATGTCAGTAGCCCATTCAATTCCTAAGAGTGTGGGGTAGGGATTGTTGTCATCAACAATCTCTATCACTTCAAAATCTTCCAGCGTGCTTGCTCCCTCAATATCCACAGTTATTCCCTGCAGTCACCCCATGGGTATTATTTTCTATTCGTTCGCCATCCTTAGCTGAATTGGATACCATTGTAGAGGAGGTTTCCCCATTCACTCCCATGTATGTTTTGGCAAAATATTCCAATCTGATCCCAAATCCAGAATGACTTGATCCATTTCATATTCTCTGATCTGAACGGTTCATCTAATTTCTTGTCCTATCCTTGTTTTATATTTTCTGGTCTTCCGAAATATGAGCAGTACTCCTGGCGTGGTCCCAGCACATCTGTTGATGAGTTCATGTAACCCTTTCATAGCCTTACTGTCACACAGTAACTTCATACATGTTTCAAGGAAAGTTGTCAGCATGGATGGGTCCATTTCCAGCTCCGGTTTATCTTTGCTTCCTGAAGTGGAGGAATCAGTAAAGTTCTTCTTAGCTTCCATGAAAGTTTCCTAAGCGCGCTCCAAATCAAAATCAGCTTCCTTCACTAGAGCTTTGCGAACCCAAGTACTATCTTTGGGTTGTTTTCTCTTGTCATTTCCCATCGTGATTCCACTTTGGAGCACAATGTTTGCATTCAGGTCTTCCTCACGTGGCTCAGACCTCATCATCTATAGGTTCTGAGTCAGGGGAGGTGATAGAGCTCCTTTGTCACATATCCTAGCTATCAGCGTAGGACAATCTTCTATCTCATGATCAAATAGTGTGCGGTATTTGCATGACGTGAGTGTTGGATTCATGCAATCACAAGCATAGTGTCCTAGCCCTCTGCAATTGTAACAAATCAATTGTCTGCAACCTCTACCAGGTCCTCCTCCACCTCAGCCTCGTCTGTGCCCCTGAAATCCTGTCTATGTCATTCCTGCATTCTGGTCAAGGGGCCGCGTTTTGGCCTAAACTCTATAGGTGGGAATTCTATCCATCATCAACTCATAACTTCTGCAAGTATGCTCTTCATGTCCCACTGACCTACAAAAGTTGCAGAACTGTAGCTTTTAACCCCGTATAGAAATTACCTACATACGAATTCTAAAACACAGAAAATAAATAATGCGAGAGCATAACACATATACATAGAGATTTCCCCTGGATCCCAAAACCGAGACTACCAGCTTGATTTTTCATTATGTTCCTTTCAATGTTACAATACATATTTATACATGCCGAAGCATACTATACCATGGACCGAAAACCATCGCATCCAAAACCATGGGTCGAAAACCATCGCATCCAAAACCATATGCGAAAAACATGCACAAAACCATAGGTATGTTCGTCCAACATAATATAGGGTCCAAAAGCAAAATTTTCCGGGGCGTTGCCCTGAACCCCATGGAGTGGGGTTACCTTCAAGCCTCAGACCCCCTATAATTCCCTCGCTACGTAATTGGCGCAACGAAGGGGTGGCTCCACCCCCCTTCTAACCCCCCAATTAACTGCGTGGGCTGGTCGTGAAAAGAATATAACACAACCCAACATTCTCCCACTTGTTGTTATCTTTCCACAAGAGGCCACAAGAGAGCTTAATCATTTATCCAGCCCTGCAATGCCCATTCTTTCTCTACACCAAGAGAACTTCTCAGAGCTCACAAATTTTATCAATGCATCTGCAGTATTCTTCAAAGTGTCCACCTTTACCAGCAACACCTTTTTGTCTTCTATCATATCCCTCACAAAGTGATATTGAACATCAATGTGCTTTGTCTTTTAATGATATGTAGGGTTCTTTGCCAAGAAAATTGCACATTGGCTGTCACAGTCTATCCTTATAGCTCCCTGTACTAACCTCACACTTGAACACAACTTCCTTTCTTACATGAGTGGATGCCATGTATTCTGCCTTTGTAGTTGGTAGTGCCACTAAAGATTGTTTCTTACTCATCCAACTGACTACACCTCCAAATAGGTTAAACACATACCCACTTGTAGATCTTCTCTAATCTAGATCTCCAGCCCAGTCTGCATCAACAAAGCCATGAATATCCAACACTCTGCCCAATCTTGGTCTTCCTTGGTAGCACAAACCATAATCACTAGTGCCATGCAAATACCTGAAAACCCACTTCACTGTTGTCCAATGCTCCTTCCCTGGTTTTGACATAAACATGCTCAATACTCCCACTGCATGTGCAATGTCTAGTCTAGTACAGACCATAGCATACATTAGGCTACCAACTGCACTTTCATATGGAACATGGGACATGTCCTCTTCCTCTTCTTGTGTCTTGGGACACTATTCAACAAATAACTTTACACCTACAAGAATTGGAACCTTCACTAGTTTACTATCCTACATATTAAACCTCTACAATATTGTCTCGACATACTTCCTCTAGTTTAACCAGAGCTTCCTCTTTGCCCAATCTATTTTAATTTCCATGCCCAAAATATAGTTTGTAGTACCAAGATCTTTCATGTTGGATTTAGAGGAAAATTTGGTCTTCAAATCCTGGATAATTTCAAAATTCTATTCTAAAAGATCGATAGCAGCACTGGAACTGCAGGTTCTTAGTGTACCACAAGGGCACACTATCCCAAGTGGAGCCACTGTTATCACTGAAAAAATTTCAAAAAAAAAATTGGGAAATTGGTTTGGTTCCAAAGTTTTATGATTAGCCTTGGTCAAAGTCATTTTTATTGTTTTGCTTAAGGAGTCTAGAACATAGAGTGGAGTGCAGGTTTATCTTCAAGTTTCCTTGCAGGGATTTCATAGACATGTCTGTAGAAAGGAAAAATCACAGATCATGCCAGTGTCTTAGAGCTGAGCCTAAAGTATTAGATGTTCTCACGAGGAATATAGAGGTTGAAGAAGCATTCAAACAGGTAGGCTTCTGAAGGTTTTGTGAAAAACTCCAGGGAGGTCACAGTCAAATAACCAAGGAATTTTCCTTTAATTTCACCCGTTTGAATTCAAAAGTTGGAGTGCTAGAAATACCAGTTTCTCCTGAGGTCATATCTGCAGTGACAAAAGAAGAAGGCTCAGAGCAAGGAAGTGGTACAAGAGCAGTCTATTGATAAAACAATCCAAAGAAGAGTAACTAGAAGTCAATTAGCCAAGGAAAAGGGGAAGATTGCAATTACTGATGAAAGCCCGGCTTCAAAGGGAAGTTTTAATTATCTCCTCCAGGGCATCGACATTGAAAAATCTCCTCTAGTCCGAGCAGACTTAATTGAAGCAAGTAAAGGCAAACCCAAAAAAGCCAGAACTTCTAAGAAGCTCAAATTTGATGATCAGGCTTCTAAAATTGTTTTTAATCCAAGAAGACTCGTGACAAGGCATTCAAAAAGGATACAAGATGCATAGCTAGAAGCAAGTGAGACAGGGGAGGTAGCAAAATTACATGAAGGACTTGTGGTTCCATCAGAAACATCATCACAATTGCACAAAGATGACAGTGGTAAGGCAGTTATCACTTAGCAAGAGGAATGTAGTTTTGAGGAGGTAAAAAATAAACTGAAGCTTGCAAATCTTGAGATTGCCAAACTTAGAAAAACCTCAAGGAAACATGCAATGAAGGAAGCCAATTTTAAAAAAACAGAGGCTCTGTGGGAAGATAAAACAGTTTCAATACCTGAAGTGGTTAGCTATCATGCTCAATATTTCACTTGGATGGTCCATGCAATAAAAGAGGCAAGATATATCAGAAGGGACAACACAAAATTGAGAGCTGGAATCTGAATTATGAAGAGGCAAATCAAAGATCTGAAGATACAACTAAACCAGCTTGAAGGACATCCTCAGCTAAGAAAAACTACATAGCAAGTAAGGCTAATCCTAAAATTTTGATGTCGATCACCTTTTTGAAGTTTACTTTGAAGAATGGTATTAGTTTATTCAGTTTTGAACAACCCCATGGCATATGGAAAAGCCATTTCAAAAGAAAGAAATCTCAAGGAAGTCAAATTTTGGCATAAAATTGTGTTTTTGAAATCACACAGTAGTTTCATAGCACACTACGAAACTGTTGTAGATGATACCTAATGCACAGTAGTTTCGTAGCGCACTACGAAATTACTGTAGTTACACATCATGATTTTGTGGGCCAATTTTTAGAAGAAAAAGGAACTCTTTTTGAAGATGGGTTGCTGCAAAGGATTACTTACAGGGTTTGAACATCAAGCAAGGGAAAAACAAGGAAAGGAAGGAAACACATTTATGAACTCCAAACTTTATTTTATGAAAACGGTCATTATTTTGTAGCTAGAATTGTTCATGATGCTTCAGGCAACATTAAAGGAGTTTTTGTCTTATCATGTGTATAGGAGCAAGCTCTACAGCTTATGGAAAACAAGCTAATCCAATGCATTTTATGTAAATAAGAAGAACAACAAGGATAACAAACTTCGAAGATCCTTTTTGGAGACCAAAGCAGAAAAACAGGAACAACTTCCTAATATCCAGGAATAGTCAAAGGATAAGGCATCAAGGGTCAGCAGGGAATTTAAAGCCACCACCAAAGCCAAACTCAAGAAGGCCACATGTTAGGTAACGAGTTGGTTTTGTAATTAATGCTACTACCAACATAATGAGGAGTTACACTCCTAATTGTTTTAGGTCTCTAGAACTACCAGTTAACAGTTATTTATATTAAATAGTTGGTTTTATTTGTCAATAGGTGTCAAATTAGGAAGAATTTGAATTCCCCCTCATGCTGGAGGAAAGAATTTAAGTCATGTAATGAACTCTATATATGCGAGAAGATATAATGCACCAGGGGTTGGAATTTTTTGTAAAGAATTCTCATATTGTGCTTTTTGTAATATTTTGTTTAAAGTAATACAGTATTTGGCTTTTCTTCTCAGGATTTAGAAGGAATTCAATGTTCAAAATGTCTTATGGTTATCCTCCTTTCATTACTTACAGTGGTATGAATGTATGATTACTTAGAATTCATTGGCTATGCTCTAACTTCCTTCATACATTTGTGAACTATGTTTTCCTTTATACTTCTGATGTACTCTCCATATGTTGAATTCTAGATGCCCTGACTTCCATGTAAAGCCAACATTATTGTCATACTGAAACATTTTTGACTCCATAAGCCCAATGAATGTTTACTAATTATGTTTCAACCATTCACACATCTTCACTTATTTCATAGAGTTAGCCATCTAATCCTTATTAAAAATCTTTAATCTAGTGAGAGAGCCCTCTCAGGTTGTGGAGACTAAGCCTCAGCCAAAATTTGGTTTGAAATAGTTACTCAGAGTCTTCTTGATTAGCAAGCCTATCAGGGGTTGATTTTGTGATAACATATTCGTTGAGAAGTCATCTATAAAGGATACATAGTACATAGACTTACCAAGTGATAACATATTCGTTGAGAAGTCATCTATAAAGGATACATAGTACATAGACTCACCCGATTCTGCTTCCCATATACACAATTTTCATAGAAATCAAAATCCAGAGAGCTATTACTCATACATTCTACCATACCTTTACCATGAAGTATTCGAACGCCCTTCTCTCCAATATGTCCAAGCCTTTGATGCCACAACATGGTCTTCTCTCCAGAGACCACTAGATTTTCTGCTCCACTTTCAGGAACCACAGAACTATTGCACCCATCAAAAATAGTGCTACCTTGCAGCTTGTATAGAGTTCCAATTCGAACTCCCTGCATTAATACCAGTGCCCCCCGAACCATCTTGTAGGTATCCTTCTCGAACACTATTTTTACACTTGCATCATCTAGCTTGCTTACAGAAATCATATTTCTGGCTAATGCAGGAATATGTAGAACACCCGGAAGTGTTCTAACCTTTCCACCTTGCAGCTTCAACTTTACTTTTCCATGACCAACGATTCTAGCCTTCCTGTCATCCCCCAAGAAGACATCACCACCATCATATTTCTCATACCCACAGAACCACTCTCAAGTGAAGTGAAAGGATGCACCTGAGTTAATCAACCATGCCTCATGATCTACATGTGTACTTGAAGAATCCAAATACACATCCCCACCTTCATCTAAGGTGGTTTTCGCCTCTGTAGAAGGAGCATCATCAAATCCCTTTCCTTTATCAAGAGCTTTAGATTTACAGTCCCTTTTGTATTTCCCTTCCTTTTCGCATGTCCAGCACAACACCTTTACAGGTTTTCCTGGAGATTTAGATATCCCTCTAGATTTAGACCTCCCACTCGATGACTTATTTTTGCTTCTGTTCTGGGACCACCCTCGTACAAACAAGGCATCACCATTCTAGCTCTCCATATTTTTCTATCTCATTTCCTTCGTCAACAAGGATGAGACTATTTCATCAAACTGCAAGGCAGTTGCATTGCTACCTATTGCAATAACTAGATTATCCCCGAATATGATAGAGAACACAACAAACTGATGCACATATCTTCATCTGAAATTTTAATATCAACAGATGATAATTGACTTACCATAGTATTAAATGCATTCATATGCTCTGTCATCGAATCTCCATCTTTCATCCTCAGGTTAAACAGCTTTTTCCATAGGCACAGTTTATTCACCAGAGACCTAGATTGGTATAAAGCCCCTAACTTGTCCCACAAAGCCTTCATCGCAGCTTCCCCTGATACATTTAGAAATACTGAATCTAAGATACACGATCGTATTGTGCTTCTTGCCTTTCGATCCAACTTCTTCCATTCTTCATCGGACACTCCCGTTGGTTTAGTACCTGGATCTACTGCAATCCATTGATCTTTATCCACCAACAGATCCTCCATCTTGAGTTTCCATAACTCAAAACTTTGACCATTAAATTTCTCGATCTCTAACTTTCCATTGCTCGACATCTTCTTTCACCTCCAGAATCGATCCCATAGACCTCCCACTGAACGGGGGCTACCACAGGCCCGAGCGAAACCCCTCAGTGAAAAAGGCGTCCCCTTGAAGCCAAAACAACTTTGATACCAAATGTAGGTTTCCCATACAGAAATTACCTACATACGAGTTCTAAAACACAGAAAATAAAAAATGCGAGAGAATAATACATAAAACACATATACACAAATATTTTCTTCTGGATCCCAAAATCGGGACTACCAGCTTGATTTTTCATTATGTTCCTTTCAATATTACAATACATATTTATACATGCTGAAGCATCCAATACCATGGACCAAAAGCCATCATGTCCAAAAACCATGGACCGAAAACCATCACGTCCAAAACCATGTGCATAAAACATAACACAAAACCATAGGTAGGTCAGCCTAACCTAATTTAGGGTCGAAAACCAAAATTTTCTGGGGCACTGCCCTAGACCCCATAGAGTGGCATTACCTGCACCCCTCAGACCCCCTGTGACTTCCCCCGCTACGCAATTGGCGCAACGAACTGGGGGCTCTGCCCCCCTTCTAAACCCCCGATTAACTACATGGGCTAGTCGTGGAAAGAATATAACACAACCCAACAAGAACAATTGTTGTGAAGTTTCCGTATACTTTTGTAACAAGTGAAAATTGTCCGTGGCATGTCTTCAAGCTATTTGAAAGATCGTGCACCACAAAGCAGGCACCGCACTAGGTCCTGCTTGAGCTTTCAGCCTTAAAGGCATCGGTCCTCCTCCTACAAGGTAATTCGTAAAAACTAGGAAGTGGTCTTTGTCATGACCCTGACCCTTGCGTTTTGCGCACCATACTTCTTCGTGCACTTCTAATTAAACCATCCTGTCTTGTTTCAGACTCTGCATCTCAAGGCACAGCTTCTTCAGCTGCGCATGGATCTGTTGAACTCCTAGGTTAGGATCCTACATCGGGGTCTCATGAAGCGTCATTGTAATTTCCAAAGCCTCTACCTTAGTTGTTATCCTCTATTGCGATAGCGCACTCCTTAAATGTGGTAGTAGTGAAGCTATAAACCAGTCGCGATGTTGTCCATCCGTTAGATTCATATTGGCTTCGTGAATCATACATTTCAGCCTTTGATCCAGCTCCCAAGGAGTCTCACCTGGTAGCATCATAATCTCTTTAAATCGAATGATCGATTTCACTTCAGACTTAGGCCTACTAAATTATCTATTTAGCATTGTTTGAATATACGTAACTTTCGTATTTGGGTTATCGGTTGAATACTTAATATACTAGGTCAGTGCGCGATCCTACAGAGCACTAACCAGTGTTTCTTTATTGATATGGTCATCTATAACACCTTGCGCTTCCCACACAGCCCTTACAACAAACCAGAATTGGTCCAGATTCTCATTTCCTAAACCTTTGAACACAGGAAACTTCACTGTGTTTGCCATATTAAATTGTAGTGGTGGTGGAGTTGGTACGGGTGAAGATGGAGGTGATGGTGATGAGGCTACTGGTGGTGTGGGTGGAGGTGGTAATTGCGGAATTTTTTGTCTTATCAGTTGAATAACACTTCGTGAGCTCTTCCTCATCCGCTCATGGAGGTGAAATCAAGCGGATATTTTTTGAACCCTTATTTCCTTCATTCCTGTAAGCCTTTCTGCTTGACATATCCCCGAACATCAAGATAACTGCATAACTCGCTTTTCGCACAACAGCATTTTAATCCAAGTATTCAAAGACTTTACGTACTTACCTCGCAATCCTTTGAGAAAGCATCGCTCTACCTCGTTGTAGATAACTGAGGTATCACCCACAAACTCAGTAACGAATCCTCTTATAATCTGATCGAACCAGTGATCAACGACGTGTGTGATCTTATCCTCCGATACTTCAAACCTTTGCACTAGCTCTAGGGTCCACACAATAGGACCATCAATTTTACACCTTCCTTGGCCATATTCTAGCTTCGCGATCCACTCGTATAGCTTAGTGGGGAAGAACGTGAAAAATATTTTGTGGATCTCTATGTACAAGTAGTTGTCTAGCCACTCTTCTTTTAACAGTCATGGATTTTTGTTCTCCTGCCCCGCGAACTCATGAATTATTTTGTCCAACCAACCTTCAATTTATTTTTTATTTGGATTCCAATGATACGACATCACACATCTCTCATGCAGATTCATGTCCCAGCAACAGAATCATTTGTTAGCTTATGGTGGCCTAACCCAAGTTCGGAGTTATTTAGCCAAACAAATCCCTATACTACTAGCCCTTTTGGCATTAGCCCGCGGAGTGAGGACTAGAGTCTCACCTGAAGTAGCTTGGGGGGATGCTGGGACCAAGTTTCCACACCCTTTAGAGGTTTTTGATGTCAGTTTAGTCAAACTAGACTTGCCTTTGCGCATCATTCTACCCTTATGTACCTTTGCGATTTGTTATAATTGATTTTCGCGTAGCCTTAACCAGGGGCTTAAGTCCTTTCACACTACTATGACAGCGAACTGTGCTATTTCCTAAACTAAACTAATTATCTTACTTATCTTAGTGACAGATCTTAATTATCTTCGCGTAAATAGATCTTCCTACTTGCGTTCACTTAATCAATACAATTATACACATTCCAGCATCATATAAGCATTAGAAGTGAAATTTATACCCAAGATAACAGATGCATAAACAGGAAATAAATACACGGAAATGGTAGAAACTTATCTTTATTAATACTTCCAACTGTTTACAGACTCGACTCACCCTGCGCACTAGCTGGAGGGGTCTGCGCACTCAACTACAGAGCCTCTTCCTACTCTATGACCCAAAACTAGACTTTACACTTCAGATCTATCTCTCATACATCATATGTTCTTCATCTTTGATTCAATTCACTTAGCTACTTAGAGCCTCACTCTATTTATACAATCCCATGGTCTGCGGACCATGGGTATATCTTCTACAGCTGACATTACAATAACAGAATAAGGGTGTACAACCCTATGACTCTTTAACAAACTACATGCTCCGCACCCACAAAATACAGAGTCTTTACATTGGAATTACAAAATTGAGCAAAATCTGGGCTCTAAACCCCAAAACTGCCCTTGGGGGATCCCGCACCCAATAACAAGCGTCGTGCTTGTTGTTCACACCATCGGTCAGCCACACTGAGTATATGTTGTCTTGATGGTTTGAGGCATCTTATCGTCGAGTCATGTTGAGTGTGTGTTCCCAAGATCACGTATGCACAATTTCACTCACTCACACACTTAGTCATTTTTCTGAAGTTCTAATAATTGGATCACCCTCCAACATCCAGACCCTCGATGAGCTGCATTAAGCAGTGTGAGCACTTAGTGAACATGTGCTGCTTCCTAGAATTGTGCAGATCTTGAGGCTATCTCTGAGGAAACCTTCACTGTGCAATCTTGAAATTGAATGAACCAACTATCACCTAGAATAACACAAAATTTTCTCAACAAGTGTTGGCTTTTTGGGCCCTAACCCAAGTTCAACATTAGTCAGCCAAACAAATCCATACACTACTGGCGGTTTCAACATCATCTGACGGAGTGTTGACCGAAGTCTCATCTAAACCAGTATGGGGGGATGCTGGAACCAAGTTTCTGCACCCTTAGATGGTTGTGATGTCAGTTTATAACCCCTGCTCCTACCTTCACGCAGGTCGCTAAGACTTAGGGCTTATCGATCTACCCTCTATCCCACCCTTCAGTACGTTTGCGAAGGTGTACGATTGACCTTCGTGCAGGTCGCTAAGCCTTAGGTATTATTGATCTACCCTCTATCCCACCCTTCAATACCTTCGTGAAGGTGTACCATTGACCTTCGTGCAGCCCTAACCAGCAGTTCAAGTACTTTCGCGCTCCTATGATGATGTATTGTATAGATTCCCAAGTTATCTCAAGTGTTTTACTTACGCTACCAATCAATTACAGTTATCGTCATGTAAACTAATATTCTTACTTGTGTTCAATTAACAAATATAATCACATACATTCACGCATCAAATAAACATTTTAATATAAACCTAGATCGTAATGCAATATAATCAGATGCATTAATAGAGACTAAATACACAATAATTGCAAAATACTTCTCTTTATTGATATCTCCAGTTTAAAATAGACTCTATCCACCCTGCGCACACAGTTGTAGGGGTCCACGCACTCAGTCGTGAACTTCTACCCTAGGCCTCTGCGCACTCAACTGCTGAGCCTCTACCTATGCTAAGACCCGAAAACACTTAGACTTCTCCAAGCTAGATCACTCTGTAGAAACCATCTCAACTCTACTTCACTACTAACTACTTAGAACTTACTTACTTAGCTCCTTTTTATACAATCCCATGGTTTGCGGACCATGGGTAGATCTTTACAGCTGACTTGACACTTTACAAAATAAGGGCCGACAACCATTTATGAATATTGACACCTTCGTGCTCCATGACCACAAAATGTGGATACTTTACAACTTTATTACAAAATTGTCCCAAAACATGGGCTTTTACCCCCAAAACTACTCTTGGGAGAACCCATTCCCAATAGGCCCCTAGCACAAACATGGTGACTCACCCTCAAGTCACTCTGCAAGTGCAGAGATCTTGGCATGAAGACCTCCCAGCTCGACCTGTATGACTGCCACCTTGGTGGTGCACTGCACGGCTACCTTCTTCTCTTCTTCAACCAATTTCTTTATCATTGGTCCTAAACTATCAACCTGAAGCTTCTATTGAGTTTCCTGTAGACTAGCAAGCTTGCCTTTAATGAAGGTCATGACAAAATAGGCCTCGTCCAACTAAGGCTTCAAGCACACCTTCAGCATTGCCTCTTTGTGTTGAGTTGGATCTACCTGTTCCTTAGTGTTTTGGCCTCCTACAGCTTCGCAAGTCTCTGTGTGAGGGAAATAGTGAGCGTTGTTCCTTTGACCTCATCGTAGCACTGTTACAGTTCTCATGCCTTTGTCTCCAGCCTCTATACATTAGGATCTTCTTGCATACTGGTCATTACTTCGAATGATTGTTCAAATAGCATTGTGCAGTCTACTATACACTGTCTACTACCACTATCACCTCTTTGACAGCAGTTGCACATTGCTCCTTCACTTCCAGTGGAGTTGAAGGTTGGGCCTTCAACTGCAACTCTGTAATCTAGAGGTTCAGCTCTAGTTGAACCTTGGCCAACTCTGTGTGAGTGTCGCGCACCCCCGTAGCAAGTTTGTGAACATGCACATCTACCGGTTCTCCCTCAGGAATGGCCAACTCTAGGACCATTCAACATGCTTCCTCTACGACCTGAACTATGTGCTTGTTTCAGTCAGTTACGTCATTCATGATGGTGATGGCAGAGTCTTGCTATAAGGCCATCTACACATTATTGATATTTTTTTCGTTGGTCACCTGCAAAGTGCGATGTTCGTGGGCCCTCAACTCTGTGATCACCCCATCCTGCAGTAGGTGGAGTGCCTCGCTAGGATGTGCTGCCAAGTTCAGCCCTGCTCCCTTGAGGACGCTAACAGTGGGCTTGTCAATGTCGATCTTTGTGGTTAGTGCTCCCTTCGGCAGCGCTATCGCTTAGGAGTCCTTTGCGTGCAACATCCAGGTGGCTTCTGAAGTACTGATGGTGAGGCTAGTGGATGTCATGCAGTCTGCGATGCATGGATCTACAGGTCATGCAGACATGTCTGGATGGCACCCAATTCTTGTTGTTACTACTGCTCGATCTACTGTAGTACCTCTGCGGTGACATCCTGCACTGTATCTCCAATGTCATTCAAATCTCCCTATGTTAGGGTGATTAGGTCCAGCGACGTCTTACTAGCCTTGAATTTCTTCCATGACACAAATTTTTCCTGTCCTCTTGGATGCTTGATACAAAACAATGGCGTATGTGGGTCTTCTCCATGCTGCTCTGTCTGCTCGTCCATTTCGTCCTCTACGAGGGCGAACTCGGAACTTTGTCAGATCCACGCTTTGCTCCACTTGTTTGCTCTTCCACCTTCTTTGTGGAATTGTGTTGTACCTGGTGCTTGTCATCAGCCTCCTTCCTCCTCTTCTCAGCCAGCTACACCATCTTGACCTTGGCCTCCTCCTTTTTGCATTGTGCAGTGGACTTACTCAATCCCACCGCTGAGTTGGAGGCAGTGCGCCACTCTGCTGACCAGCGATCAAGAACTACATTGATTGCATCATTAGTTTCCAAGTAAGGCAAGTCATGCCACTTCTACTCAGGGTCCTTTCGTGCCCTGATCAATACGTGGTGAAACTCTACCTTGAACTCCATGTACTCCTACAGTTTGTCAAAAACAGTAGGCGATGATCATGGCCTGCGGTTGATCGTCATGTGTATATTCATTTCCATCAAGGTCCAAAAGATCTTACTATCCTTGATGCATTGAGCATCCTTGGTCACCCACAGCGAAGCATACTTCGACGCTTCTCGTAGGTCAAGTGCGACTGAGGGGAATGACTGTCTTCAGGCAGCTCCCAGGCTACCAGCACAATGGATAGCAAGAGCCATGTATAGTAGAAGGTCTTGCTGAGCTCTTGTACCTTGTGACAGTTCGCGAGGAACTCACCGTAGAGATAGTGCACCCAATTAAACTGAACTTCACTGTGTATTGGGCCACTAGAGCGACGACGGGTGCCAGCACTTCATCTGCGCAAAACTTCTACATAAATTTTCTTGCCAAAATCTGCATGGCCACCTTGACCACAGGATCACAGATACTCGAGATGGCATAGCCTCACGGCTTCTTTGCAAA
Source organism: Pinus taeda (assembly GCA_000404065.3). Lineage (NCBI taxonomy): Eukaryota > Viridiplantae > Streptophyta > Pinopsida > Pinales > Pinaceae > Pinus > Pinus taeda. Next base: position 18,296 of record APFE030390280.1, read on the forward strand.
CTTGAATTTCTCCTTCATGGTCTCCGCAAGGGTATTCTCGCCACCTTTTCCGCCAAACATCAAGGCCGGATTTTCCCCTGTATATGGCAGTTGTGTGATCCTATGGATCAACATGTCAGTGATGGGTATTGGCTCCTCCAGCCATAGAAATCCATCATGCACCAAGCATAGCAGCTGCTTGATTACCAATAATGTAATGGGTGTGTGATTTTAGAGTGGCACCCATAGTAGGTTGAGGAGACCTGCCTTGTCTACACCCTTGAGCCACTTCTGCAGTTCCAACGCAGTCATCCTAGTGGTTGTTTGAAAAACACGGTACATTAGTTGGTCTGTAGCCAAGTGAGGTAACTTCTTAGTGTCAACTAAGTCCCAGTCTTCCAATTTCAACAGCGGAACCCACCCCAAGCGCAGTCCTTCAAAGACAATCTCATCTGGCAACAGAGGTATGTGCAAGGTGACCTTTCTTTCGTCAATGTCCTTCAGCACCTTGGTCTTGCCCTTGCGTGGAGGGACGTATTCAGGCAACTTAGTAAGAGGGTCATAACCATCGACTTCAACGTCCTCCAGTTCCACCCCCATATCCTCATCATCCAACGAGATGTCCTCAATCTCTTCCTCCTCCAATTCCAAGTTACTAATTTTTCCCTTTTCCTATGCAGTGGTCTTGTCCTTATGTGGGTTTCTTCTAGGCAATGCATGCCCCGATGTCACAGCCTGCTTGCCTTTCTTATCCTTCACACTCTCCTTGGTCGGGGTAGACTTTGGTCTAGGCATCCGTGGTGACTTGGGGACTTCAGCTGTCACCTATGCAACCTCCAGAGCAGCTCCCTCTACCTCTAGAACAACTTCCTAAATAGCCCCCTCGATTGTCACTGCTTCGGTGTCCATAACTTCTGATCTTAGGATAATGTCACGGATGATGTTGCGGTTGGAATCTAGAAATTGATCAAACTCTAGCCAGTCAAGAAATTCTTTGAAGAATGCACGGTTCGTGAACGTCTGAGAGCTCACCAACTCAATTCTCAAAATGGAAAGTGTTTTTCATTGGGTAGCCACATGTAATTTATAGGCCATTTTGAATTCAAATCCAATCGTTCCCCCCAAATTCGATTCATTAATGCTAGATTGGCAATATATTTTCAAGTATCTTCCCATAAATTTCGTCTTAAACGTCGCCCCCTCGCTCCATTTAGTCATGTTCTCATCGTTAAATCATGAATAGTGACTTTAACGGTCACTTTTGGCTGACCTGCACGGATTTTCCCTGGGTATTGTAGCTCTCTCCATGTTGTTTTGAACCCTTTGACATCTCCTCGTTCCGCGCAATCCCCCGACCACGCAGTTTCCCAACCTGGGTAGTGTAGTTTATAGTCCCACGCCTCCTTTCAGCTGCCTGGAGCGCTAAGACTATGCTACCTTCATATAGTCACCTAGCCTGATCACCAGTGTATGGCTTCAATCGGCTGCCATTCACCTTTTCTGGGAAGGGATCTTCATTAAATTTAACCAATTGAACTGCTCCACCATCGGTAATCTCCTTAATGACAAAGGGCCCTAGCTAGTGCATCCTAAAATTCCCTGGAAATTTATCAAACTTGCTATCATATAACAAAACCAGATCATTTACCTTAAAGTTTCACAATTTAATGTGTCGATCATGCCATTATTTTTCACACTCCTTTTGTACCTGTTGGTGAAATCCATCCAGAAACCTTTCTTCCTCAAGCTCGGCAAGTTGTGTGAGCCTCTCTTCCAGGGCTCCGCGATCTGTCTGTTAGGTCCCTATACTACTAGTGTTATTATTATTAGTACAACCCCCTTATTATGTTGTTGTTCCCATGTAGTCAGCATATTATTATTATTGTGCCCCATAGAAGCCCACTATTGTTATTATTATGCCCTTACATTATTATTTTTATGTCGGCTCTGATTATATTATGACCCCTTAGACTCCTATATATAGAAAGTAGGCCTTGTCATTTGTATTATCCAAAGATTGTTCATTTGTGTAATGTAAAGGAAGTTTCCCCCTTGAAGAGGCTTATTTCTAAGGTGTTCATCTATCTTTTCTATCTTTTTGTGAGCTGGTTTCATAACATTTGGTATCAGAGCTTTGGATTCTAGGGTTTCGCTGCTCCAAACAAATCATCATGGTATTTTCGCTATAACTATTTTTCGGCGATGTTTCAGAAGCTACAAAAAATAACCATTTGAGAATACATCTTTCTGAACCATGCATCCAAATTTCTGATCTTGTGTCGCAATATTTTCGGAGATATGATATGAGGAATTTACAGTTTTTGCAAGCTCCAGAATTTCATCTAAAACAGGTCATCATGGTATTTTCGTTATAGCCTTTTCTCTATGAAATTTCAAAAGCTAAAGAAAAAAAACCCATTTGAGAAGAAATCGTTCAAAATCTTGGGTCCGAATTTCAAATCTTCTCCCTCTATATTTTCGGGTATATGATCTAAGGAATTTAGGGTTTTTTCAGACTCCCAAATTACATCCTAAACAGGTGACCTTTGGAACATCGTCATAACTTTATCTCTAAGAAACAAATTGAAAATGCATAAGAAGTTATAGAAAGAGGACGGAATTTGGTTTTTTGTGCGTAGTTTTCAGATCTGAAGGTTGAAATAGTGACACGTGGCACGTCGTGCAATTTATCTCTACTGAAACATTATATAATCAGGTCATCTTAGGAGATTGGGCATAACTCTTTCTTCAAGAATCAAATTTTTATCAGACTTGCGGGGTTAGAAAGCGGATTCAAAGAGCTACTGTAAGAGACAATTTTAGAACCTTGAGATCTAAAATTACGGAGTTATAGTCATTTCAAGATCGAGCTCCTGAAATCAAGAAAAGGAAACATGAGGAAGTTTGATGGAAAGGATCCAGTAAATTGGATACTACAGATGGAGAAATATTTTGATCTACATGGTGTACCATTGTTACAAAAGGTATGTATTGCATCTTCATATTTAGAACCAGATCAATTTTTATGATATAAAGGGATTTTTTCTCGTAAACAACTTGTTACGTGGTCAATTTTCATGGAGAAAATCATAGAACATTATGAGGATACAAAGAGCAACACCTTCATTAGAGTAGCACCACAATAATTGGAAGAAAAAACAGAAAAAGGTCTTTGTTACAATTGTGATAAAAAATACATTAAAGGTCATAAGTGTGCTGAGAAGAAATTTTTTTACATTGATTGTGGAGAGGAGGAAGAAAAGGATCAAGAAATGTCAAAAGAAGAGTATATACACTAGGAATCAACACTAGAGAAAGAAGAAATGAATCTGAACATCTCTTGTAAAGAATTGGAAAGAATTACCACTCCTAAAACTCTCAAGATAGAAAGACATATCAAGAAGAAAAAGGTTCAAGAAGTGAAAGATCGCATGGAGAAATAAGAAATGAATCCTACCATATCTTCTAATGCATTGGACGGAATCACCACTCCTCAAACCATCAATATAGAAGGACATATTAAGAAGAAAAATGTTCAAGAATTGAAAGATCACATCAAGTCTCAAGAAATCAATCCGACCATATCTTGTAATGCATTGAAACAAATTACCACTCCTCAAACTATCAAGATAGAAGGAAATATCAAGAAGAAAAAGGTAAGAGTGTTGATTGATTCAGGGAGTACCCATAATTTTATTGACTATAAGATAGCCAAGGAATTGAATTTCTTCCTATATCCATCACCGGAGTTTCAAGTGATGGTTGCAAGTGGAGGAACCATAAATTGCTCTAGAAAGTGCCATAATATCAAGCTATCCATGGGAGAGTATGTATTGAATAGCCCAATGCTTTCCATTCCAATGGGTGGTGCTGATGTTTTACTCGGAGTCCAATGGCTACAATCTTTGGGTACGATAGATTTCAATTTTCAAGCACTTTTCTTGAAATTTTTTTTGGAAGGAAAGGAATTTGAATTGAGGGGCATCAAAGGAAAACCTGGAAAGATAATCAACTCTAAAAGCATGACAAAGCTTCTAAATAAAGACCAACGAGGTGTAATTGCACAATTATGTCACTAGAGGATCCCACATCGAAATCATGTATTTCTCCAGATCTCCAAAACATTTTGGACAATCATTCCAAGGTATTTGAGACTCCCAAAGGCCTCCCACCTATTCGTGATCATGATCATGCTATTCATTTGATCCCACGAAGTGTTCCTCCAAACATCAAGCCTTACATATATCCATATGCCCAAGGGAGTGGGAACTCATTCAGAAGTTGCAAAAGATCCTAGTTCAAATAGTATTGCAAGAACTTGACAAGGAAATTATATTGGAACCTGAAGGAGTCACAGAACCAAGAAATCGAAAGCTACGAAATAGATCAATTTCATAGTATCTCACCAAGTGGAAGAACTTACCCACTGAAGATTCCACATGGGAGGACAAGAATTTATATAGAAGCATCAAGAACTACTCAAGCGTTGAGGACAACACTTTTTGAAGGAGAGGGGCATGTTACGTCCCTATACTATTAGTGTAACCCCTTATTATTATTAGTACAACCCCCTTATTATATTTTTGTGCCCATGTAGTCCCCATATTGTTATTATTTCGCCCCATAGAAGCCTGCTATTGTTATCATTGTGCCCTTACATTATTAATGTTATGTCGACTCTGATTATATTATGACCCCTTAGACTCCTATATATAGAAAGTAGGTCTTGTCATTTGTATTATCAAAATCTTTTTCATTTGTGTAATGTAAAGGAGGTTTCCCCCTCGAAGAGGCTTATTTCTAAGGCGTTCATCTATCTTTTCTATATTTTTGTGAGTTGGTTTCAGAACACTGTCATACCCATGAATGTTGTTATGCACAGACTAGACACAATGTATTCCATTTGCATCACTGCTTCAACACCATATACAAGCCTAAAGGGTGTCTGTCTAGTCAACTTTTTGTTCGTCATTCGATAACCCCATAGTATTGTGGGTATGCGCAGATCCTAGTCATTTCGTTGAGCGTTGTAAACCTTGGTCAGCGCTTTCTCCAGTACCTTACTAAATGCTTCCACCATCACATTAGCTTGTGGGTGATAAGGCGTGTTCTTCTAGTGATATACCTGAAATTCCATCGTTAGCGCGTTGATCGTTTCATTCTAAAAGTGCATAACCTGATCACTCGTCAAAATCTGTGGACACCCAAATTGTGTCAGTACATACTCAAAGAGAAACTTCGTAGCGATCACGCCTGTGCGGTCCTTCACAAGCTCTGCCTGCACCCATCGAACCAAATACTCAGTTGCGGTGATAACGTACTACACACCCATCTTCTTTCCTTGAGGTTGAATGGGTCCCACAAAATACATTGCCCATTTCTCGAAAGGTTGTAACATCATTTATGGGTTCATAGGTAGTTCATCTCTCCGTGATGGCCTTCTAGTCCTTTGACACACGTCGCATGCCCTGCAGTAGGCTTTTGAATCCTTATGGAGGGTTGGCAACCACAACCCTACGCATAGAAGCTTCTGCCTGGTCACCCTTCCCACGTAATTCCCTCCCATGGCACCCCCATGAGAATCCTCGAGGATACTGCTTCTTTCAAACTCTGGTACATATCATCGCAATATTTGATCAGACCCCATTTTGTATAGATGTCTGACAATGATAGAAAAGTCTATCGCATGCACCACTAACTCATTTTTCTGTTGGGTGGTGTAGTCTTCTATGGCAATTCTTATCGTTAGGAAATGTATGATGTCTTCAAAGTGACCATCCGTGACGTGCACTCCAAAGAGCTGCATGTCAAGCAATCCTTCCTCCAAATTAGTGGGCTCTTCTCCCATTTCGATGTGTGACGGATGGTCTGGTCCTGCATTCAGTCGTCCAGGATTCACAATAACTTCAAAATCATACTCTTGGAACAATAACAACCACCTGCATATTCTCCCCCCGAAATGGGCTTATTGACCAGGTATTTCAATGTAGAATGATCCGTATACATCTTAAAATGTACACCCAACAAATATTGTTTAATCTTCTAGAGCACGTATACCAAGGCTAGTTCTTCGAGCTTAGTGGTAGAATAGTTTTTCTCAGCCTTGGATAACTTCCTGCTTGCAAATGCTATAGGATGGTCCAATTCTCCTTCACTAGCATGCATCAATACTTCTCCTAGTGCTATACATGACGTGTCTACATGTACATGAAACTCCTTCTCCCAATTTGGGAAGACTAAAATTGGCGCGGTGACCATTTTTCCTTTCAGCACATCCAAGATTTTTTGACAGTCCTTGTTCTAACAGAACGTGACATCCTTTTTCAACAACTTCTCCATAGGCATGGTGATCTGGGCATAGACCTTGATAAACTTCCTATAGTACCCAGTATGTCCCAATGTTGTGCGCAGCTGTTTCACAATCCTTGGAACCTTCAAGTTAATTATCACTACGATCTTCATGGGGTCTACCATCAATCCCTGTCTACATACCACATGACCGAGAAAAATCCCAAAAGGGACACAAAACAATCATTTCTTCAGATTAGGTGCAATCTGGTACCTTCAACAAGTATCTAGCATTAAGCACAAACTTTCCACATGGCATTTTACCAACCCAAACACAGTCCATTCATCAAAGTACACCTCCAGAATCTTATAGTTCTGTCTCCAAGTACCAGTTCGTCGGGATGACATCTAGGGTGTGACAGAACAAGTGCACCCATTCAAGTTGGGGCTATGCTCCATAGGCCTTAGCCCATTTTGCCTAGTGTTCACGCAGATCATCCTTCTTGTCATACTTGTCCATCACTCGTACCTTCATCTTCCAAAAGCGTGTTCTCATCATCCTCCTATACTCATGCCAATCATCAAAACTACCCTTGTGCGTACCCTACCATCTCATGGGCATAGCACGCAGTGCCCAGTCCAAAGACTGTGTTTCTTCTCTGGTACTTCCCTCTCAAATGCATCCAAAAACACATCTACATCATTCAAGCCATCATAAGTGGGTAGATTTCTTACCTCTGACGACACACAGCACAGCGACCGGGTCATCATGTTACAGCTCAGCGTAGTTATTTCATGTAGTCAATTCTTCCAGTGCTTTAATTCTTCATCCGAGTCTAAGGTGCAAGAATTCTCGTGATCCCATGTAATTCGTCCATCCACTGTCGGATTCACCCAATCTTGGTGTTGTGGAGGTAAATTGCCTTTGCGGACAGAGGTGATCCCTACTAGCCTAGATTGCGTCTAGCAACAATCAAACAATGCTATTAGGCAGGTTCCTAATTGCAAATCAAAGACCAATGATGAGGGCCTACCTGGATTCCAAAGCTAGTGCTTGTAGAAGAGTTGACGCTCTCGTTCCTTTCCTCCGGCCGGTCACGATCCCCACGATCTCCGTGAATGGACACCTGCACATGCAAAGAATGACACAAACACAAACATAAAATCCAATAGATGCAACTATATATCAGTTAGAAAGGATATAACTCATCATTATTACAAAGAACAATAAGAGTGGAACCATAATAATAGTGGTCTATTATTGATAAACAAAGAAGAATACAACCATATTTCTGACATCAAATCCTCCTTTGGCTGGGTGATCAGCAGCACATGCCTTGCAAAGCTTGTTGGGAATAGGAAAAAGCCTCTCTCTCCTTGGTTATTTGGACAAGAATCTCCTTACTTTAGATTTAGCCTTATGGGAATGAAGAAGGCCTCTTGCAGCATGAACTTGACAATTCTTAATCTTTGGAACTCTGGAACTAGCTTGTCAAAGGAAAAAGGACAAGCTTTTATAGATAGAGGAGGAGGAGTTAGGATCATCCACAATATTCATGGGATTGGCTTTATCACTAAGAAGCCTCCATGAGAGGTGGAAAACCACTTCCCCTCTATGGAGATTCGAAGCCAAACCAAACCAACTAAAGATATATTCAGTTCAGAAGTGGGTTAGGAGGAATCTTCGGATGTTGGTTTGTTAAAAACACTACCCATTTTCGCCGGCGTGAGTGCGACTCTGTGACAGAGCGCCAGCTAGCGTGCCCTCTTTGGAGGATTGCCCCCATTGGCGTGAGTGCTGGACAGTGAAACTGCGCCAATGGAAAAAGGGTTGTTTTTATGGGTTTTTTGCAGGAGATGTCTTCAAGGAAAATGAATTTCATACTTAGGGGAATACAATGCAAGTGTTTCCATGTCATGTCACTTCTCACAGGTCTCAAAATGAGTCCTCCAAGGTGCGGGAAAAGGGGTAACAGGGACGGTGACAAATTATTGTGTAACAGATGCCCCCTAAAGCATGAGGCCCGAGAGAGAGAGGGGTGAAATGCTTTACAAGAACATGGCCAACCGAAAAACACTGCCGCCGGAGAACCTGCATAGAGAAGTACAACTGATATCTCAAGTACATGATGTATGTGGTATGGGCGCAGCCATCCATAGCAGAGTACATAAAAATCTAGATCCCAAGGTATGGACGCAGCCATCCAGTGAGGATCGATAAACAGACTCAGGCATGGTTGCAACCATCTAGTGAATGAGTCATGTAATGATCATAATAATCCACAAAAGCGCAACCTGGATCCCAACAGACAAAATCCAAGGTCTTGTGCTTCATCTCGACCCGAACAAAGTACAAGTTCAAGCATGCGAATATGGGAGTCGAAATCGAACATGGAGGAACATCATCTGATTACCAACCAATGATGAAAACTATTAACAGACGCGAGAGGTACCACCAATAATGACAATGGTCCTCAAGGTACTATACGTACAATCTACGGCGTGCGAATCAATGAGCCGGCATCGAACACCCATAGAATCATTTGATCGGAGGCCAATGATGAAAACCTCGCATCAAACACAAAGAACCTGTCATTGAGGCATGCAGGCTCTAAGGCACCTGAAGGGATTCTATGGATCAACTTCCTCGATAATGAGCTGAAGTCGACAAGAAGTGACCTTGATCAAAGGTGGGCCATAGTGTTTCCCTCATCATCAACACGAGACAGAGGAGGATAATGTGTTTTGTTAATCAAGACTATGTGAGTTATCAGAGGGAGGTTGATTATTCTGCAGAGGTCAACTTCTCTTGAACATATTGGCGGCACGACAATGGACTTGACAGTATTTGACATCAAATGGTCAGAGGTCATGGTGACAAGGCAATGAGCAGATGAGAGGTCAAACAGGATCACCCAAACCCACGGAGGCAAGTGAAAAATGAGATGAGATGTCCTCACCCAGACACGAATGTAAACAAGTGCCATGTTCAAGAGTGACATACTGTCGACACGATAATAATTCTGGTTCCATTTTCCCCACCATTTCTGGCGAGTACCCTGGTTATTTTTTATGACAAGCTTGACAGGGATAACATATGCTTGAAAGGCGTCATTTCGACAAAACCCGATGTCATTAAGCTTTAACGAGTCTGACAAAGGAAGAACTCGACATCTTTTCATGTTTAAAGAGTTTGAAAAGACAGCAAAAAGGAAACTCCAAGGGTGTCCTTTTTTGTAAAGTTGTGTCTCTCGAGCCCGAAAAAGTATAAAACAATGCTCGAAAGAACCACCCGATCATTACAATCGAGGAGTACTTTTCATGATTAGTGATTTCGACCTAAAAAAGTAAAAAAGGGATCAAAACCACGTCGTTTTGTAATCGTTAACGAACCTGAAACGACAAGGGTCCGACGATCTTTTCCTCTTTACACAGTCGGAAAAGAGTTTAAAGATGACCGCCTCTCATTTACGTTTAACGAGTCAAGAGGAATAACTCGGCATTCTTTTCATGTTTAGAGAGTCAGAAAAGAGTAAAAAGATGACTCCATAATGACTTTTCCGTGTATTTACCGAGTCCGAAAAAGTATAAAATACAACTCGTTTCATCGCCTAAGTCGCACAAAAACCTGTCACTCCACAAAAACAAGTGTAAAATCCATTTTCGACAGAAATATATATTAAAATATTAATAAAAAATATTTTTAAACCTATTTAGGGTTAAAAAAGCTATAAACATGTGAAAATGGTAAAACCAAAATTACTTTTTACTTTTACCTCATTGGAGAGTGGCAGTAGTGCTTTTGGTGTGCGATCTTTGGGTGACGATTACGACAAATCCGTGCAACCATTTGGAGCGCTGCCAGTTCCAAGTAAGGGGCATCCTCTCCCACTCCATTTTAGTAAATTTTTTAGTTGGTTTAGCTTGCTTTATTGACCCCTGTGAAGGGATTTTGAAAAATTAGGGTTGCGCCCATTGGCGCGGGTATTGAGCACGGACCCGTGCCAATGGGCCTTTTCTCTCCAAAGGCCCGCGCCCATGGGCACGACTATTGTGTTGGTAAATCCCCTCTGCGGACAAAGGCGATCCCACTAGCCTAACTGAGGTCTAGCAACAATCAAACAATGCTAACACATAGGTTCCTAATTGCAAAATAAAGGCCAATGATGAGAGCCTACCTTGAATCCAACGCTTATATTTGTGGAAGGGTCGTCGCTTCCATTCTTTTGCTTCAGCTGGTCACAATCCTCACGATCTCCGTGAATAGACACCTACTCATGCAAAGTACAAGACAAATACAAGCATAAAATCCGGGAAATGCAACTATGTATCAGTCAGAAAGGATACAACTCAAACATCATAATAACAATAAGAGTGGAACCATAATAATAGTGGTCTATTATTGATAAACAAAGAAGAATACAACCATATTTCTGACATCAAATCCTCCTTTGGCTGGGTGATCAG
>APFE030390282.1:0-13214 GCA_000404065.3 Pinus taeda
TTAATTGTGCAAATTATATAATAAATCGCACTCCTACTAAGGTTCTAAAGAATATCACTCCAGAAGAAGCTTGGAGTTCCATTAAACCAGATGTAAGTCACTTTCGTATTTTTGGAAGTGAAGCATGGGCCCATATTCCAGATGAAAAGCATAAGGCTTTAGAACCTAAGAGTGAGATATGTACTTTTGTCGGATATTCTGAAGATGTAAAAGGTTATAGACTTATTCCATTTAAGTCCAAAAATGTTATCATTAGAAGAGATGTAAAATTTGATGAAAATAAATCGGCCTGCGAGCCTAGTCCGGCGGATGTGCCACCTCTTCCTATCTCTTCTACTTTTGAAAACATTTCTTCCTCAGATGATGAAAGTGAGGATGATAATCCTCCACCACCTTCTCAGGATCATCCTTCAGCTCCTTCAGCTCCTTCACTTCCAAGATGGGTCCGCACTACTCGGGATGCAGCAGGTGATCTTGCCGGTGATCCTACAGATCAGCGACGTACACGTTCTCAGTTTGAAAGAGCCTCTTCTTTACTGGCTCAAGATCCAGTAAAACATGATCCTGACACTTTTGCAGAAGCTTCAGGCCATCCACATTGGGAAGCAGCTATGAATGAAGAATATCATTCATTGTTGGCAAATGATACACGGGATCTTGTTCCTCTACCAAAGGGACGCAAACTTGTTAGATGTAAATGGGTTTACAGAACAAAGTATGGACCAGATGGGAAAGTTGATAAACATAAAGCTCGTCTTGTTGCTAACGGCTTTTCAAAAGTTGAAGGCATTGACTACACTGAAACCTTCTCCCCTGTCGCCAAAATGAACTCTATCCGCCTTGTTCTTTCCCTTGCTGCCTCTTTAAAATGGGAAGTCCATCAGATGGATGTTAAATCTGCCTTCTTGCATGGGGACTTGCATGAAGAAATCTATATGGAACAACCCATTGGGTTCATCCAAACAGACTCCAGCCTTGTATGTCGACTTAAGAAATCTCTTTATGGTCTCAAGCAAGCTCCTCGGGCTTGGTATGCCAAAATGGATAGCTTTCTTTTAAAATCTGGCTTTTCTAAGTGTTATTCTGACAATACTGTCTACACCAAGAAAGTGGGCAACTCTCTTATCATCCTTGTTCTTTATGTTGATGATCTTATTCTTACTGGTAGTGATCCCAACCTTATAAACCATGTGAAGTCCAGCCTTAAAAAGAAATTTGAAATGACAGACTTACGACACTTACACTATTTTCTCGGTCTTCAAGTCTTGCAATCCAAGGAGGGTATTTCCCTTTCCCAGTCCAAGTATGCTTGTGATATTCTTCGTCATTTTCACATGGAAGATTGTAAGCCAGCTCCTTCTCCCTTTCAGTCTGGAGTCAAACTTTCAGTCTCTTGTACTTTTCCTGAAGTTGATGCTACCTTATACCGTCAACTTGTAGGAAAGCTCTTGTATTTAACCCATACTTGTCCTGACCTTTCCTTTGCTGTTGGCCTTGTTGCTCGTTTTATGCAAAACCCCCGTGAAAGTCATTGGAAAGCAGCTAAAAGAATACTTCGTTATGTTCGAGGTACAGTACAGTTTGGGATTCATTACAGTGCCAAAGCAGCTCCTCTATTAGTTGGTTTCACTGATTCTGATTGGGCTGGTGACCCTGATGATCGGAAGTCTACTGCCGGTTATGTCTTCACTCTTGGTTCAGGACCTATTACATGGGCTTGTAAGAAACAGGCTGCATTTCTCTTTCGTCAGCAGAAGGAGAGTATCGTGGTGCCGTGGAAGCTAGTAAGGAAGCCTTGTGGCTTCGTCAGATCCTATCAGAATTGGGCTTTGATCAACAACATCCGACTACACTTTGGTGTGATAATCAAAGTGCCATTCAACTTTGCAAAGATCCAGTTCAGCATCAAGGCGCAGGCAAACAATTGAACTTTCACATGCACTTTCATTATGAAAGCTCATTCATGACATGTTCTTGAAGGCATATGTCAACATGATCAGGTTGCAGGACATCTTCACAAAGGCTCTCACAGGGCGAAGTTCACTAAACTTCGATATATGCTTGGAGTTCAGGAAGTTGTCACTAAGGGGGGATGGGCTCTAGTGCCTCCTTCCTTCTCTATTGTGTCATATTTGTAAATCCTTCAATCCTATCCCAAGTTGTTCTTAAGGGGGGATGTTAGGATATTCCGACACATAGGAAATAGTTAAGTTCAACTTGGTCTAGTATAGAGTTAGATATAGAGTTAGGTAAAGTGTGTTTCTTTACCGTTGTACATTTTGTAACTTACAATCCGACGGTCACGATATGTAGTGATCCGACGGTTCATTCTCTCCTCGGTATTACCGACACTTGATCCGTGGCTTGACACCCGATTGGTCCATGAATTTTATTTAAAGCGCATGGAGGGTCATTTGTAGGTTAACCGTGCATGAGAGAAGCTTATGTAAATTTTCATTCTTTTATTAATAAATTGCCTGTAGTAGCCACGTTTGCGCAGGCCGTGGACTGTTTCCCTCTCTGAGGGTTTTAACCACGTCAAAATACTGGTGTATTGATCTGTGATCTGTTTGTGAGCGGTGTCCTTCTGGTGTTCTGTCTGAGGAACTTACCCTGTATATTCCTACATACAGTCCCTTTTGAAGTGTCCTTCCTTCCCGCATTTCTAGCACACCACCTTTACAGGTTTTCCTGGAGATTTAGATCTCCCTCTAGATTTAGATCTCTCACTCAATGACTTATTTTTGTTTCTGTTCTAGGACCATCCTCGTACAGACAAGGCATCACCATTCTAGATCTCCATATTTTTCTGTCTCATCTCCTTCGTCAGCAAGGATGAGACTATTTCATCAAAATGCAAGGCAGTTACATTTCTACCTATTACAATAACCAGGCTATCCAACGAATCTGGTAGAGAACACAACAAACTGATGCACTTATCTTCATCTGAAATTTTAATATCAACAGATGCTAACTGACTTACCACAATATTAAATGTGTTTAAATGCTCTGTCACTGAGTCTCCATCTTTCATCCTCATGTTATACAACTTTTTGCACAAGAACAATTTATTCATCAGAGACTTAGATTGGTACAAAATCCCTAACTTGTCCCATAAATCCTTCACCGTAGCTTCCCCTGATACATTCAGCAATACTGAATCTGAGACACACAATCATATTGTGCTCTTTTCCTTCCTATCCAACTTCTTCCATTCTTCATCGGACACTTCCATTGGTTTAGTACCTGGATCTACTGCAATCCACTGATCTTTATCCACCAACAGATCCTCCATCTTGAGTTTCCACAACTCAAAACTCTGACCATTAAATTTCTCGATCTCTATATTTTCACTGCTCGCCATCTTCTTTCACCACCAGAATTGATCTCGCAGATCTCCCACTGAACAGGGTCTACCATAGGCCCAAGTGAAACCCCTCAATAACAAAGGCATCCCTTTGAAGCCAAAATAGCTCTGATACCAAATGTAGGTTTTAACCCCGTACAGAAATTACCTGCATACGAATTCTAAAACACAGAAAATAAACAATGCGAGAGCATAACACATAAAACACATATACGTAGAGATTTTCCCCTGGATCCCACAACCGAGACTACCAGCTTGATTTTTCATTATATGCCTTTCAATGTTACAGTACATATATATACATGTCGAAGCATCCAACACCATGGACCGAAAACCATCGTGTCCAAAACCATGGACCAAAAACCATAGGTAGGTTCGCCCAACCTAATATAGGGGTCAATTTTTTTTTTTTTTTGGTGGAAAGAATATAACACAACCCAAAAATATATGCAGCAGGGAGAATTTCTCAAAATAGTTGCTCCTTGGTGTAATATTTAACAATAGAATCTTAACCTTACCCATGAAATTATGACCTTATTAAAATCTTCTTACTTCTTCTTCCCATTTTAAAAGTGGAGGTATTACTAAATTCCCACCAATTATAGCCATGAATCCACAATCATTGTCAATAACATTGAAGCACTAAAAACACACGATATTTTTCAAGAATTCAATGCCAGATTTAATCCTAGCCATTTACACAACTAATCCAATAATCCTCAGACTTCCTAGAGCATTGAGTTAGGGTTCACTCTATAATTTTAGTGGTTTGCAAACAGAGGTTGGATATAAAATGATTCCCAAGCTAGCAAAAACTACGCTACTCTTCCACATGCAATAGAGGTTCAGATCTAAAATTATATTGTTTTCACTATGGCTCAAACAAGATTTCATTAGATTTCTATGGTGACCTTCACTTCAAACATATTCAACAAAAACGGTTCCAATAGAGTTGAGCAATTAGCATCCATTCGAAAGGGTAGCGACATAATACATATATCAATTTCATTCCTTTTGCGACCCACCTACAACTACATATATGAAGGGGCGTAGCACAAAGAATACTACTTGATTAACTTCCAAAAACTTTGAAGCTCTTGCCAAAAAATATGTAAGATGTTTAATAGATGGGATATATATTTTGGTTGGTAACTCAAAGCTGATGTCTGAGTGTGGAGTGTCTACACCTTCATTTGTAGAGGATTATTTAAAGGATATGGAATAACATGCCAAAATATTAATTTTGGTGGCCTTGATAAAAGACTGGTGGAAATGTTGTCCATTTCTGATCCATTTAAAAGGGAGGTAGTTGTTTTCATAGAAGGTCTAAAGAAAATAGGCATACACCCAATCATGGTTACAAGAGATAAATAGACAACAACTCAAGTTGTTTTGCAAGAGTTGGCTACTTAAGGTGTCAAGGCTATGCTCATTTCTGCTAGAAAAGATGAAACAATTAGTTCTCTTTAGAAGGATAAAGTTTATGATATGCAATGGGAAGCCATATATAAATCCAGGAACTTAATTGGGTGAACAACAAGCACTTCTCATTCTCAGTTTCTTGGAAGAAAACTTTCCAAAAATTAAAAGTAATCCACCATTGAAATGAAACCTAATAGCCTACATCAATATCATGTGTCGAATATGTAAAGCTGAAAATTTTGTAGTAGTCTGAAGTGCTCTCAAGAAAATGAAAGCAGAAGGCTTCTATCTGAATCTCACATTCACAATACTTATAAAATATATGGGTGATGAGGGATGTTCGAAAACACATCTTTGGTTCTGCACGAGATATAATCCTTTAACTAGAAATCAAGATCATCTAAATAAACATCTTAAAGTGGTTCGAGCTCTAGATCAATGAAATGTAGGTCCCCCACCCCTGCCATACACCTTGACTTAGTAGAACTAGGTTCCATAGAAGATTGATTTTTTCTCATCATAGGAGAGCGAAATCTAACCACTGGTTGTGCTTTTTCTATCATCACTACTTCTAAGTTAATCATAAAATTCTTGCAATTGAATTGGCTGCTTGTACATGATGATCATTGACCTACAATAGAATCTTGATATCATTCTTCTCTTTCCCAAGGGAAACTTTAGACTTCCAGTTACAAATAGGGCATGAACCCGAGATTATTCTTATCCATTTCAGTAGCCAAATCCCTCTTTCATTGGGTACCCAAGAACATAAAGAAGAAAATTCCCAGGTTTATCCATCACAACCTTTATATGGAGGTTGGAATTAGTTTTATCGAGCTTTGATAGGTATGCATAAAATGTGTCATTCAGATGGTCTCATCAATTCAACAACAAAGAATTTTTCAAGCAGATATCCATGGACATACAATCCATAAGGAAAAATCTCAACAAGGCTCATATAAATGAATCAACATTGTTATTTAGGAGATAAAATGGTCTTTAATGATTTAGTCTTTCTTATTCCACCTACTCCCTTTGAGACTAAATATTGATTAGAGCTATTTTATTCCAAAATATCTACATAGGTGCATGGGAGGGTAGATAGATGAGGAATCCCCTCCAAGCTTTCTTATGGACCATTATTAACTCCTTTATCACTCTCGTAGTCTCCTAGTATGAAGGAGGATGTATGCGAGTGTGGCTTTTCCTTTTGGGGTTGGGCTGAGATCTCTGATAGATCACAAATTCAACCCTTTTGTTTTGATTGTGGCACAAGAGTTGATATAGTTTTTCTAAATAGTAAGGTTCCTACACTGCATGAAATTCATTGGATTTTATTCTTTAGGGGAATCCAAAATATACATCAAGCACTTCGATCCCCAATCCATGTAATTGTGAAGTATTCAATCACTACCACGGAGAGAAATGAACTGATCATGATATCCACTACTAAGAGAGATGACAACTTTCTTGCAAATTGCTCCACTATCTTTGGAATGATTTTTCAATGAAATTTTCTTTCTTAAAAATAAATCACTATCTCATTATTTCGAGGACATAAAATGTTAGGAATAAATTATATTTAAATAGTAGGGTAAACAACAACTTGTATTCATTCAATTTGAAAACTTTGCATGCTTTATCCAACAAACTTTAAATCACGCCCTTACAATTTGGAATATCAAAAACCCAAGCAACGTTTTCGGCATATTTGCAAATACCTTGATGTCTTTGAGGATGGACAATCCTTATTAAAATCAATTATCAAGAATATTATTGCTCTTGAAACATAGATTCAACATTCTTTTCGAAAATATGACCAGTCAGTCCCATTCCTTCGCTTTCTTAAACTTGTGTGAGGATCAGTTTTAGCAAGTCACTTAAAGTGGAAATTGTTCAACTTAGAGTCTGTAGTAATATACGAAAGAACTCAATAAAAATCCTCAACAAGCAATTAATTAATTAATTGTCTAATTCACTATATTCGAGTAACTCATACATTTCAATAACCAACCAGGAGACCTACTCAAAGCTTTCTTATTAACTCTTCCTAACTCCTTTCTCACTCCCCTACTCCCATCATATGATGGAGCATCTACTCTTTGAAGTGTGCCTTTACCCCTTGTGATTGGGCTAAAATATCTACTATATCTTCAACCTTCCTCTTAAATAGCTACAATTTTCTCAATAAACCCAACTATTCCATGGATACAAATCAAGTAGAAATCCCCCCTTGTATCTTCCTTAGGAAAATCCAACTTGAAAAAATACTACTGCTAAAATAAAACATGTTCAATTTCCTATCATTTGGGTGGTTGTAGCCGCAAATGAAGTATGCCAAATTTACGAGAATACGTGGTTTAACATAGTTTTCCAACTAGCCAAGGAAGCATTAACCCTCTTCACCCAAATTGGTATAGAAAATATAACTATCTAACCAAACTTTGGTTCAAGATTAGATGGGAACAAATGGCAATAAATATGAACAAGAAAACGCAAAAATGGAATTTTGTACTAATAATAAACCTAGGAAATACAAACCCCATAAAGTATATGTGTGTAGGGCATACCACTTTTACTCTTTGTAGAATATGCAAACATTGTGACATATGCTATGAGTGAAAAGTCATTGATTTTGAGGGTTGAAGCAATAACATAAGCATGGTATCATAAGACTAGGATTAGAGCTACATGCTTTTTCCTTGAGGTTACATGCAAAGGATGAATCCAACCTTGTTAATGGATAATGATATCATTATTGAATAGTAATGCTGGAAAATATATGAAGTTTTCCAAGACTCTAAATGCTCAAACCATATGGGGAACCCTTTATCTCCTCTTCCGCAATGATATGGACAATATTCTATGGATTTGAGCCATTTCTAAATATAGGACTTTCATTGGAATTAATCATGTGCTTTTCATTCCTATTTATTTTTTGCGAATCAAATATTTAACTTATGAATGTTTTTGGAATCTAACAATTTACAATTTAACTATGTCAAATGAATTTTCTCCATCTTAAACTCATTTTTTTGATCTTTGGCATGTGATAACTGAGATTCACTCGTTTGTATTTTCTCAAGTTTATTTATTTATAGATAAATAAATTATGTTCGTTTATTGGATTATGTCCCCTTTCTTTCCCTCTTTCCTTGTCCCCTACCTGTTAGTTTCCCATTGCATAGTTTTTCCACGATTCATCTCAAGCCATGTTGTCTTCTTCCTTCATTTTTCCCCTTCTTGACTAGTTGATTGTCATACCATCCTCATCCTTTCTAAATTCCATGATTTGATCCATCCCACCCTTTCTTTCCATCTTTACAACTGCACAATTACATGAAAAATGAGAGGAGCATGACATTGATGAAGGTCCAAAGTGTTATAAAAGTGTTATGCAATTTTGAACTATTTCTCCTTTGTGTTCCCCTATCACTCCCTAACACTCCTTAACTCCCTAACACTCCTTAACATGAATTTACATTGTTCGCCATGTGTTAACACACCTTTTCATTCCTTTTCATGCCCTTTCACTCCTTAGCTATCATGCCCTCACAACTACCCTTACTTTTTCTGAGACATGGGAACCCAACCAAGTCCTACCTTGACTACAATAGCTTGACCAAGTTACAGTTACTACAACTAGACTATGCCTTGCTTGCCTAAGAACTTCCTATAACTCATCTTAGGCTACTCATGTCAAATATCAGCTCATCCCATCGAAAAAGTTACCAAGTCAAGGCTCACATCCAATTGTGGCCATAAAAGAACTAAGCAACATAGTTTACATCTTGACATGCCATATCACCTGGCACATCTAACAATCCCTTATCACTATGTGGCATGTGTTATCATCCCCTGCATTTCTTGTCATGCTTTTCACTCCCCAACACACCCTTGCACTCCTTGACATGCCCTCACACTCTAACATTCCTTGGCACCGCTTAGAATATAACCTTGTCACTCCCTCCTTAGAACGCTTCGAACTTGCTGACACTCTCTATCAGACACTCTTATCAATTCATTTCCATGAATTTTTAACTAGTTATCCCTTATGTTTCCGTTGCACTCCCTAACACTCCCTGGCACACATTGGCACACCCTGGCACGTGACACATATTGAAATGTTTCCATGGTGCAAGAGCATTCCTTGGCACTACTTAACATACCCTGTCACTCCCTCCTTAACACACCTAGAAGTCACTGACGCTCTCTACCACACACTCTTATTCATTCATTTCCATGCATTTTAAACTAGTGCTCCCTTGTCTTTCCTTGGCACTCCATAACAATCCCTATCATGCATTGGCACACCCTAGCACCTGACACATCTTTGCATGTTTCCATGGCCTCTAGCATGCCTTAGCACTACCTAGCATACCTTGTCACTCCCTCCTTAGCACACTTGGAACTCACTAACACTTCCTGTCACAAACTCTTATTTGTTCATTTTCGCAATAATTTGACCTAGTTCTCCCTTGTGTTTCCCTGAAACTCCCTAACACTTTCTAGCACATATTGGCACACTCTGGAACCTGACACATATTGGCTACATGCCATCCTGACACTCTAGCATGAATTAGGGCTGCCTAGCACACCATGTCACTTTACCCTTAACACACTTGGAACTGCCTGACACTCCCTGTCACACACTTTTATTCATTAATTTCCATGCATTTTGACCTAGTGTTCCCCTGTGTTTCCCTAGCACTCCCTAACACTCCTTAGCACACATTTGCTCACCTTAGTGCTTGGTATATCTTGGTATGCTTCCCTAGCACTATAGTTTTCCTTGGGACTGCATATCATACCTTGTCACTCCCTCTTTAGCACACCTGGAACTCGCTGACACTTCATTTCAATGCATTTGAAACTATCTATCCCTTGTGTTTTCCTTACACTTGGCCTTAACACTCCCTAGCATGCGTTCACGCCACACCTTGGTACCTGGAACATCTTTTCATGCCTTAGCAGTTGGCTTGTCTTGGCATGCCTAACATGCCTTGGAACTGTTGAGCATGTGTTAGTAATTTCTGGCATTCCTTAGCACACCTTGGCACTTCCTAGTTTTCATGCCCTCATAGATAGCCTTACTCCTTTTGTGACTTAGGAACCCATGAAACAAGTCATTGGAAAAATATTTTTGTGCCCAACCCAAAGTCTCCCTTTGTCTAAAACTACTTTGACCAGCCCCTTATTGTAACCATAGGATTCCCTCCTACAAGTCTTCTTTTGACCTTCTCCTAACACACTTGGTCCTTGAGACACCTGGAATTCGTTGACACTTCTTGGAACACACTCTTATTTGTTCATTTCCATGGATTTTGACCTCTTTATCCCGTGTGATGCCCTGCCACTCCCCAACACTCCTCATGTACAATTTCAACTTATCCCACTTAACTAGTTACAATTTACCAAGTCAGGGTCATTTCCAATTGTGGCCATAAAACAACTGAGTAGCACACTTTACATCTTGACATGCCATAACACTTGGATGTCTAATAATCCTTTGGAACTATGTGGCATGTGTTATCACCCCTTGTGTTCCTTGGTATGTTTTGTCACTCCCTAGCACACCCTACCACTCCCTGACATGCCTTAGCATTTCCTAGCATATAACCTTGTCACTCCTCCTTAATACATCTGAAACTCATTGACACTCCCTATCACACACTCTTATTCGATCTTCATTTCCATGCTTTTTGAACTATTTATCTCTTGTGTTTCCATGGTACTCCCTAACACTCCTTGGCACGCATTGACACACCTTGGCACCTGACACATCTTGGCATGTTTCCCTGGCCTTTAGCATGCCTTAGAACTACTTAGAATATATTGTCGCTCCCTCCTTAACACACTTTGAAACTTAATGAAACTTTTTGTAACAAAATATTATTCATTCATTTCCATGCCTTATTTTGACCTAGTGCTCCCTTATGTTTCCGTGACACTTGGTAACACTTCCTAGCATGCGTTGGCACACAATGGAACCTAACACATCTTGGTTGCATGTTTCTCTATCACCCTAGCATGCCTTAGAACTGCATAGCATACCATATCACTCCCTCCTTAACACACATAGAACTCACTGACACTCTTCCACGCACTCTAATTCATTCATTTCCATGCATTTTGACCTAGTTCTCCTTTTTGTTTCCCTAGCATTCACTGGCACTCCTTAGCATGCATTGAAACAAATTTGCACTTGGTACATCTTGGCATGATTACCTAGCACTCTAGCATGCCTTGGAACTACCTAGCACACCTTATCACTCCCTCCTCAACACACTTGGAACTCACTAACACTCCCTATCACACACTCTTATTCATTCATTTCCATGCAATTGAAACTAATGCTCCCTTGTGTTTCCTGACACTCCCTATAATGCATTGGAACCATACCCTAAGACCTAACACAACTTGACATGCCTTAGAACTTGGCATGTCTTGGCATGCCTAACATGCCTTCTGACTATCTAGCATGTGTTAGCACTTCTTGGCATTCCCTCGCACATTTTGGCACTCCCTAGTTGTTATTCCCTTATAGATAGCCTTACTTTTTTGCGACTTGGTAAAGCAACCAAGTCATTGAAAAAATAATTTTGTGCCTAGCCCAAAGTCTCCCTTTGTCTGAAACTACTTTGTTGATCCCCTTATCACAGTCGTATGGTTGCCTTTTGCAAGTCCTATTCTAAAATTCTCCTAACACACTTCGTCCTCTAGCCACTTGGAATACACTAACACTCCCTGACACACTCGTATTTGTTCATTTCCATCTATTTTGACCTAGTTATCCCTTGTGATGCCCTAACACTCCCCATTAACACTTAACATGAATTCACACTATTTGGCATGTGTTAGCACCTTTTCATTCCTTAGCATGCCTTGGCACTCCTTAACTATCATGCTCTCACAACTACCCTTACTTTTTTTTGCAACATGGGAACCCAACCAAATCCTTCCTCGACTACAACAGCTTTACCAAGTTACAATTACTACAATTATACTATGTGTTGTTCATCTAAGAACTTCCTATAACCCATGTTGGGCTACTCATGTTGAATCCCAACTCATACATCTTAACATGTTACGAATACAAGTCTCACATCCAACCGTGGTCACAAAACAACTAAGCAACACAGTTACATCTTTACATGCCATAACACTAGGCACGTCTGAAAAC
Source organism: Pinus taeda (assembly GCA_000404065.3). Lineage (NCBI taxonomy): Eukaryota > Viridiplantae > Streptophyta > Pinopsida > Pinales > Pinaceae > Pinus > Pinus taeda. Next base: position 11,973 of record APFE030390282.1, read on the forward strand.
CCCTTGGAACTATGTGGCACGCGCTACCATCCATTGCATTCATTGGCAAGCTCTGGCACTCCTTAGCATATCCTAGCACTCCCTAACACCTAGCACACCTAGTACTCACTAAAACTCTCTCTTACACTCTTATTCATTCATTTCCATGCATTTGAAACTAGTGAACCCTTGTGTTTCCCTAACACTTAGCCCTAACACTCACTAGCATGTGTTGGCGCTACACCTTAGCGCATAGAACATCTTGGCATGCATTAGAAGTTAGCATGCCTAAAATTCCTTGGAACTGTCTAGCATGTGCTATTACTTCCTAGCATTCCCTGGAACACCTTGGCACTCCCTAGCTATCATGCCCTCATAGATAGCCTTACTTTTTTTGCAACTTGGGAACCCAACCAAGTCATTGGGAAAAAATGTTGTACCCAATGCAAAGTCTCTCTTTGTCTAAAACTTCTTTCTCCATGCCTTATCACAACCATAGGCTTGATTCTTTCTACTCCTATTCTAAACTTCTCCTAATACACATCATCCTTGGGACACCTAGAATTTGCTAACACTCCTTAGCACACACTCTTATTTGTTCATTTCCATGCATTTTGTCCTAGTTCTCCCTTGTGATTCCCTACCACTCTTTAACACTCCTCAGCATGCATTAACACTATATGGCATGTGTTAGCATGCCTTTTCATTCCTTTTCTGATCCAAGTGGATATTGGTGGCCACCCACTAATTCCACTTGGATCCCCTCTAGTGCTTCTTTTAGTTTTTTCAGTTTCCTTAATTATCTCACAGTTTACTATTTTTAGCAGTTTTTTTTCGAGTCCTAAACTTCCGGAGCCGTTTTGAGGCCCTAAGCGACTTTTTTGGGAAATCTACCGCTAGCAATTTCTTTGTCTAAATTTCATCTTTTCCGTCGTAGTGCTCGGAGAGATCTTTCCAACGGGCTATCATGCGCATCAAACGGAGATAATACGACCAATTCGCGACCACGGGAAGTTGATGTACCAACTTACCCAAAAACGGGGCCCACAATTTGGTTGGCGTTTCATCTTCCAGGGTTAGGTTTTGGAATGTGAAGGGTTTTCCATTGTTTCTCAACAATAAATAGGCCTTCGAGCCTCATGTAACACAGTTCAGAGGCATGTAGCCACACATCTCTTCTCAGAGATAAGCTACCATCGCCCTAGCTGGTTTATTTCCATTCCGGTTGTAAGCATATTTCAGTATTTTCCATTAATGAAATGA
>APFE030390285.1:0-11914 GCA_000404065.3 Pinus taeda
CAAGGGAAAAAATAGTAAAGACAATGGACACAGGAATTAGGCTCCAAGCAAGGGAAAAAAACCCTCCAAGGGGAAAAACAAGAAAATATCTCTTCTCTTCTTATAGAATATACTTCAAATGAGAAAACCAAGACCCAAACCATAGAAAAATTTCCCTTCCAAGAACCAAGTAAGCCCACCAAGAAGCTCTTCTAATTAGGTCAAATATAAGCCAAATCAATGAGGATCAATTTTGCTTCAACTGGCTTCCAGCTACAAACTTCGGCCTTATACAATTGACAAGGACTCTCTTGACTCAAGATTAATATTCTTTTTACATGACAAACACTAGAAGCATGAAGAACATGCTTGACATAGATGGCCATGAAAATGTAGCATAAAACCCATGCTTAATGTATCAGCCCTCGTGAAAAATCCATGTAATAAAAGGCAAAATAATAACCACGGTTGATGGGACACTTATTCCAAGCTGAATGTTGGGCAAAATCCTAGTGTTGGGGATCACCTATGATTTGTTATGGCTAAGGAAATTGAAAAAGGCAATGGACAAGGCTTTGGAAAGGCAAAATGGCATTTTTGCACATTTATTTATGAAAATAATGGAAATTAGGAGAAAAGGGAGGTGAAAGGTCACATGTTGCATGTGAGGAGGAAAATGAAGGAAAATAATGGAAAATGAAGAAAATAGAGGCCTCATTCCTAAAAGGGATCCTGAGGATCAGTTGGTAACCTTTTTTCAGTTCAGTGTTGGAGCTCTCTCTCATTATTCTCTTTCTCTCTCTCTCATACTCTTGAAGACTTAGAGTTTCCTTGGAGCACTCTTGGAGGGTTGGCATACTTATATTCTTGGAGCAAGAAGGCAAAAGAAGGGAAGGAGGGCATCTGTATAAGAAAATTCATCAGATTTTCTTAGAGGTACTGTGTTGCATGTATGTTTCCTTTAATATTTTTGGCATGCATGGCATATGCATTTGGTTTGTTGGTTCTGATCTGTCATTGGCATGGAGGATGACCGAGATTGATATTGGATTGCTTAGCCTTGCCATTTCCTGGATGGCCATGGTGATTATGGGATCATTGTTTTTCATTGTTGTGTTTTGGTTGGTTCTCATCTTTCCTTAGCTTGGGTTGATTTATTGATCCCATAGCCTTGGTTGGACAAACACTCTTGAGCCCTGGAACAACTTGGGTTGAGTTACTAGTCTCATAGCCTTGGTTGGAAAAGCGCTCTAGAGCCCAGTAAAAGTTGTGGGTTGAGTTACTAGTCCTAGAGCCTTGGTTGGAAAAATTCTCTAGAGTCCTAGATGGTTGGGATAAAGACCAATTTGATGATGGTTTTGGTGATGTCTGACCGTGAGATGCAATTTTTGTTTGATGGGTTGAGGTGGATGCCCTCTACAAGCCCTCGATGTTTTTTTTATTGATGTCTTCTATGAGATCCCACATTCATGATTGGAATATGGCACGAGGGTGAATGGATGAAGAGAGATTTGGATCAACCATTCTACGGTCAGGTGGAAGGTCGAAGTCCCATCCCAGGTTTGGATTTTGTGTTATTAATGAAAGATTATTTCTCCTTGTATTTCCGTGATAATTTTGATGGACTATATGTGGTCTATATGGTTGTACTTTCATCAGTATTTTTTCTTCTATTATGTTGGTTATGTATGTTTTTTATGACAATAGCTATGTATGGATTTCATCATGTTTTTACTTGTAATTGAATGATCAATGTATGCATGACCTAATGGATGGAATGGAATTTGATGTGTTGAGGAATCAATGGCTCTTAGCAATTCTCAGCTAAGTATGAGACCCCTATGCTCAGAACTGTTATTTACACATGTATATTACATAGTCATGACAGGTTTGACGAAATGCTTGTCATGGCTAGTAGGGGTCCAGTCAAGGTCTTGAACAAGTATTTTGTTTAATATTGTCATTTCTATGTTATTTTATTGATCTTAAGAGATGGTTCAATTATGGGAAGTGACCCAGGTTTTGAGCCTAAAAAATTTTCTTAAATCTTGGAGTCGCTAGCATAACACTGACAAATTTAGTCTCTGGTCGCTAGTAGGAAAGCTTGTGAGAGCGACTTTGGGTTTATGGTCACTACCATTCCTATAGAATGAGAGCGACTGAGGCTTAAGGTGTCTAAAATATTAGTGGGACCCAAGGGGAAGGTGTCTAAATTATTGGATTGATTCCTAAGGGTCCTGTAGTTGATTTTGAATTTCTGGATGGTGTGTTTTTGTCGGTTATACTTCCTTAATGTGACTTAGGAGGTCGAATCATATCATAGTGGCCTCACTATGCATGTTTACCTGAGTTGGCTGGTTTCTTGGGTAGATGTGGGAGGAGGGTGCTATAGAGTGGTATTAGATCATGGTTCATCTCTAAGACTGGATGGGTTATGTGTTGGTCATACATGCATGTCAGTTGCATGTGTGTCTCGCACACTTGCATTCCATGTGCTTGTTGAATTTGCACGATGTTGATCATGGTTGTAGTGATGTCTTCATGTGAAACTTGAGGTGATCAATGTGGAATGCAACATCATGAGTGTATGACTGGTTACATGTCGTTATATGTTGCTTATGCGTATCGTTGTAGTTAGTTTGGTTACAATCTTGCATGTTGGCTACATTCTTGTATGCTTGGTTGCATGTATCATTCTTGTAGGTTTGATTTCAAGTATAATTCACTCATGCTTGATCATATGTGATTAGGTATATGGGTAGTTGGTCACATATTGCATATGCATGTGGTCAAGTCTACAATGATGTAGTGGTTGTTGTGATGCATGAGGTTGTGGTGTGTGTTATTGTTGAGGTCATGCATTAATGACTGGACCCTAGCTATAATGAAAATTGCATCGTCTATTGGCTTAAGGGGGCCTGGCCCAGGCTTAGAGTTGTTTGCACCAACCAACAAAACCCTAACTTCTAGCCCTTTCGGTAACAACCTGCATAACACAGGTTGCGGTCTCACCTGAAGTAGTATTAGGAGGATGTTAGAACCAGGTTTCTGCATCCAGAGATCATGTGATAAGTGATCCTAAGCCCTCATAGCTGAGATCTGCCTTCACGCAGAACTGTATCTTTCTATGGTCCGCTACTGCAACTCTACAAAAATGGCTTCTAGATCTTCACGAAGGACTGTGATCAGACTTTATAGACCTAAAAGAAGTAGATTGTCCACTTTCACGCACTAAATGGGAACCCTAGACCTACCTTCGCGCAAATCTACCCGATTCAACAAAATCACAACAAATTTATCCTTTATCTTCACAAAAATGGATAATTACTTAGTTCATACATAGATATTAAAGATTCAATGGGTTCACACAACAATTATACTTCATTCTACAGAAAAATATTATTAATTCATAATGCATAACTTGAATAGAAACAAGACTAATACACAAAGGCAAGATACTTGTTCCAAAATCAGTCTTTATTAGATTCAACATTCAACTTTATAGACTCTTCCACCTTGTGCACTCAGCTGCAAGGGCCTGCGCACTCAGCTGCAGACTTGCCAAGGTCTTCGTGCACTCAGCTACAAGAGCTTCCCATTTTGCTTAAGTACAGGAAACAGAACTTTCCTACCTTAGAACTTGCCCAAACAATAATCTTCTCTCTTCGATTCCTACTTAGGCTTGTTATGAATCAACTATATATAGTTTTTCAATACAATACCATGGTCTATGGACGATGGGTAAGTCTCAAAATCATTCTATCACCTACCCATACATGGGGCTAAAGCCCCTTTGACTCCTACTTAGTTGCACATTCTTCTTACACATTTTGCAGAGACTTTATATTCTTTACAAAATTCTTCTCAAAAATTGGTTAAACTAACCCAAAATTGACCCTAGGGACCCTATCCCAATAACCCCCCAACACAAATATGGTGACTCTCCCTCGAGTCACTCAGCTGACACCTTGATATTGTTGCAGAGGCCTATGAAATCAACCTACAATGCTGCTACATTAGCGAAACTTTGTATTGCGACTTGTTGCACTTCCTCTATGATCTTTTCTATTGCTGGGCCTTCAACTACTAAGCACATCGTCCTATGTGTCTATTGAAGTGTCTTTAACTTTTCCTGAACTAGCATAGTAAGCTAGTAGGCTTCCTCTGTCCATGGTTGTATTCTGGCCTTGAGAAGGGCCTCTTTCCTCTATAGCTATTCAATCTATGATTGTAGCTACTTGCCTTCCTGCAATGGTGCAAGGCGTTGGACTAGTGCCAAAGTGCACAAAGTCACCCTGACTCCATCAAAATTTTGCTATGTCTCCTGGATATATGTGTTAAGTTTCTGCAAGTTCGGGCCCTCCTCCAGATTCTTCCATAACTCCATAGCTTGATTTAATATCATTGCGCAGTCTGTGACTGTTGTATCCAAAGTGCCCATGTTTTCCCTGATAGATGCTTCGCGTTGCTCCCGGACCTCTAGTGGAGTGGTTTGCCGTAACTTCAGCTGAAGCTCTGAGGTCTTCATCTTAAAGTCAGACGTGACTTTACCAATCTCATCCTTGGACACGTGGACCACAACAACCAATTTCTTGATTTGTTGTAGCTGCAACATCCTCTAGAATGTTTAATTTTGGAATTGACTTGCATGCCTGCATTATTTCGATTTCCAGGCTCTAACTTCATGCTTGCAGCTCTTCCTTTTATTTTATTGCTTGAGCCTTTTCCTTGAACATCTACTCATTGTTGAATTTGAATTCTCTTATCACTATAAGCGCATGCTACTCTATAATCCTAAGATTTTTCGGCACCCCCTGATGTAGCGCATGGAGGGTGTGAAGCGACAGTGCTAATAAGTTCACCCCAATGTATTTGACTGTACTCAACACATCACTGTCTTCATCTAATTCCGCACAGACTAATCCTTCTAGTAAGGGTATTTATCTGAGGTCCAAATTCTGTTCCAGCTCTACTACTTGCTCATTCCCTTGTGCTAGGCTCGCTTGCCCAACGCTCGCTTAAATTGGGCGTGTTTGGATCTACAGCTCGAGAAGATCCTTTTGGGTGCTCCCTAGCATTTGTAGATATTTCTGTTCAAATTGCTACAAATTTGTTGTGGTGTCTCTTACCTTTTCGCCAATATCATCTAGATCCCTTTCTATGAGGATCATTGGGTCAATGCGCACTTGTTTATCAGATTTGTGCTTCTTCTTCAGCCTGACAGTTGTCTCCTTACCACACTTCCTCAATGTGAAGGTAGTTGTCTACTCCTGTCCACCATCTTCGTCCAGTCTTGACAGTTCTTTCTCCTCAAAATGTTGGGAAACCGAAGCTTCAACTTCCTTTGTGCCAGTGCACTCTGCCTCAGCACGCTCTTTCGCAACACACTCTTTTTCCGTAGCTGCCTTGGCAATAAATTCTTTATTTTTCTACTTATCCAACGCTCACACTACTTTCTGTGTTGCTTCTTTCCACTTTTGCGTAGTTGTCTTCTGCACAGTAAATATCTCTCCACCTTTGCTGGTACTTGCACCAACGTCCATGGTTTGCGCCACTTTGTTGGCCAACTGCCCACAATCTCCTGCACATTTGTTTCTGAGACTAAGTATGGCATCTTGTGCCATGGATGCTTAGGGTCCTTCCTTGCCTTGATTGATACATTGTGGAAGTTGGCCTTGAACTCCATGAAGGCCCTCAACTGCTCGAACAAGGTTGGTGACAACCTTGGCAACTGATCGATTACTGTGCGAAGATCCATTTCCATTAATATCCTGAAAATATTTGATTCTTTGATCCGCTCTAGATCCTTTGTCGACCATAGCAAAGCAAACTTCGCTGCCTCTAGTAAATATTCTGCTTGCGGAGGAAACTGACTATCCTCCAACAATCTCCATGCTACTAAGACAATTGACAATAGGAGCCATGCATAAATAAAGGGCTTACTATCCTCCTATGCTTCGTAACAATTCACAAGGAACTCCTTGCACAAATATTGCACCCTATTATATTGTATTCCCTTCACTTATTGGGCAACCAATGACACTACTGGTGTCAGAACTTCATCCGCGTGACATTTCCTCATAATCTTGCCTGCAAGAATTTGGGCGGCGAACTACACCGCCTGGTCCTGAATGGAGCAGATAGAATATCTGTGCGACTTCTGGACTAAACAAAATTCAACCTTCATCTTATCTGCCAACTCCTTTTCTCCACTTTTCCCTCCAAAATCCTTGGCAGGGTCCATCCCTTTATAAGGCAACTTTGTATTCTGATGGATGAGCATATCCGTGATCAAGATGGGTTCGTCAAGCCATAAGCACCCATTGTGCACCAATGCGAGCATATGGTACACAAAAAAATTGTTGATAATGGACCTATGAAAATGTGGTACGTATAACATGTGCAACAACCTGACTTGCTTGACACCTCTGATACATTTCATGGGTTCCAACCGCGTAACTCTAGTCTCTTCATAATAGATCTTCTTCATGTATTTGTGAGTAGCGAAATGGGGGAATCTCTCATGGTTTGTGAGATCCCAATCTTCCATCTTCAACACCAAAATGTGTGCTAAGACCACGCCTTCAAATTCAACCTGTTATGGTAACAGGGGCATTGAAACCATAAACTTTCCAGAATCATGGTCTTTTGTTACTTTTGTCTTCCCTTTCCGTGGAGGGATATACTCCGGAAGCTGTGTGATAGGCTCGCCCTCCTCAGCATCTAACTCTTCCACTCCTTGGATTCTTCTTCCTCTAGGTCCACAATTTTCTCTAGCTTCTTATCCTTCTTCTCCTTCTACCGAAACTCTGGATTGTTCCTCGGTGAATGTCTCACTGACATGTTTCTTCTGTTTCTTTTTGTAATCAATTTCTTTGGCCTAGGCAATCTCGGTGCGTAGGCACAATGGGAATAGATTCCATGCTCATTATTTCAAGGGTCACCTTGTCAAAGATGACAACTTCAGAACTAATATCCTCTACGGGATTTGTGGCAGTCATTTGTTCAAATAAAAGTTCACGGGCTTCTGTAGACAAGTTTGTGAATGAGGGCCATGACAAGAGTTCTTCCCAGACTTCGTGCTTCATAAACTTAAAACAACAAGGCTCATAGAAAATTCTCAAAATGCAAAGTGTTCTTCATTGAACCAACCTGTCCAATTTATAAGAGGTTTTGAATTTAAATCCGATTGTTCCTTTCAATTTTTTTTATCATAAATGCATCTTTGGCAGCAGATCTCCAAATATTTTCTCCATAAATGGCGCCTACCCACTCTTAATAGAATTTTTTCCATCAAATCATGAATAGTGACTCCAACATCTACTTTTGGACCCATCTGTGCAGTACCATACTCGATAGTATAACTCATCCAGCGCAGCTTCACCTGCTCTGCCTCCCTACTATGTTTTTCTCTTCTTCAAGTAGCGTAGTTTATAGTCTAGCAATCCCTTACAACTTCCTGGATTACTAATACTTTCCTACTACCATATAGTCATTATGCAAGGGTAGGATCCCCTGTATATAGCTTCAGCCTACTTCCACTCACTTTCCTAGGGAATGGTTCCCCATTCAGCTTCGCGAGATGAACTGTGCCACCATCCGTGATCTCCTTAACAACATATGGCCCCAACCAGTACATTTAAAATTTTCCTAGAAATTTTGTGAACTTGTTATCATATAGTAGCACTAAGTCATCTATCTTAAAAGTGTGCAGCTTAATATTCCTATCGTGCCATGATTTATCGTGTTCCTTTTGTACTTGCTAGTGAAAGCCTACAAGAAATTGGTCCTCTTCTAACCTCCATTATTTGCACAAGCCATTCCTCTAAGGTCTCACAATCCGCCATCTATATCAAAGCTGAAATACATAAAATTGGCACAATATATTCCATAGGCATCACTACTTAAATCCCATAGACCAACCTAAACAATGTTTGGCTTGTCAAAGTTTTGCAGGTCGTTCTATATGCCCATAGTACTACTGGTACGTGCATATCCCAATCATTCCTCTATGCGTTGTAGACATTCATCAACCCATTCTCCAATTTTTTTTTTTTAATTCCTCCACCTTTCCATTTGCCTGTGGGTGATAGGGCATGCTCTTTTGATGATACACCTGAAATTCCTCAAGAATCGCGCTAATCATTTCATTCAAGAAATGTGTACCCCTATCAATCATCAATATCTTAGTGAATCCAAATTGCGTTAAAACATATTCAAACAAAAACTTTGCAGTGGTGGAAGCTGTACAATCCTTCACTGGTTGCGCTTCCTATTAGGATGGGGTCCCTTGGGTCAGTTTTGGGGTAAAAAACCCAAGTTTTAATGTAATTTGTGTAAAAAATGTAAAGTCTCCACGATTTGTGGATTCAGATCACGTAGATTGTTAGGAGTAAAAAAGGGTTTTAGCCCTTGTTTATGTAAAGTTGAGTCAGTTTTGAGACCCACCCATGGTTCGCAGACCATGGGATTGTATGAAGAAAGCTAGAAGTAGGCGTGTCTTAGAGAGTCTAAGGGAGAATTAGAGAATAGAGATAATGATGGATGTAATGGGTCAATAGAAGATAACACATAGAAGTGGGTCGTATAGGGGAGAAAGGCTCTGCAGTTGAGTGCACAGAGGCCTAGGTAGAGTCTGCAACTAAGTGCGCGAACCCCTGCAACTGAGTGCGCGTGGTAGTTTTGAGTCTGTAACACCACATTGAAGATCAATAAAGAAGATTATTGAAGAATTTATGTGTTTATCTGTTTATTTATGATTGCGGTATATGCTATGGATGAATGATGTATGTATGAAATATTGATCTAATGATGCATAACTCTATGGAATACGCATTAATAACTATATGCATTACATGTTAAGTACTTTCACAAAGATTATGATATATTATGTTATGCTTGTTAAATACTTAAATAGATCTGCACAAGTCCATATCTAGGGTTATTTCCTAAGGCACGAAAGTGGAGGGTTTGACTATCAAGGGTCTGCAAAGACCGATCGTAGGCCTTTGTGAAGGTCCCGGAGCTGTTTAAAGGGAGCTATAGTACCATTCCCTAGGGGCTTATAGACGCGAAGGCAGATCTAGGGCATTAAAAGACATCACACTGATCTCTAGTTGTAGAAACTTGGTTCTAGCATCCCCCCATACTGCTTCGGGTGAGACTGCAACCTACACTATGTGGGTTGTTGCCAAAAGGGCCAGTAGTGTAGGGTTTTGTTTGGCACAATTAACTCTAAACCTAGATCAGGACCCCCTAAGCCAACAAATGGTTACATTGCCGGGATCGAGATCTGCTTGAAGGAGATGTGTGATGTCGCATCACTAGAATCCAACCAAAAATGAAATTGAGAAGTGATTGGACAGGAAGATTCGTGAATTCACGGTGCAAGAGAAAAAGAATCCACTCTTGTCAAAGGAGTAGTGGTTGGAAAGATATATGTATATAGAAATACACGGAATTTTCTTCTACACCTCCCCGATCGAATTATACGAGTGGATAGCTAAGTTGGCAGATGACCAAGGGAGGTGGAAGCTTGATGGTCCAATAGCATGGACTCCAGAGTTGATACGAATATTAGAAGCCTCTGAAGACAAGATCATGCGCTGTCAACCACTGGATCGATAGAATTATAGGTGGATTTGTAACATAATTCATAGTTGATACCTCAATCAGCTACAACGAAGTAGAGAAACTCTTCTCCAAGGGACCGCGAGGTAAGTATCTGAGATCTTTGAATACCTGGATTAATATTCTCTAGTGTGAAAAACAGGTTATTCCATTGCCTTGATGTTAGGAGCTATGTGAAGTGGAAAACTCTTCAGAGATCGACAGAAATTGGCTCATGAATATAGACCGTTGATTGGACCTCCTTCGAGTGACGACAAGGGATTGGTATAAGCTTCACCGCAGAGTGTTGTCCAATTGATAAGACAATGTTTTCCATAGAACATTAACCATCCACTCCGCCTGCACCTCCACCTCCACCTCATACACCTTCCCCCACACCTCCACCACCACCACCGCCTTTCAACATGTCGAACACCATGAAGTTACCAATCTTCAAAGGTATAGGGAGTGAAGATATAGATCAATTTTGGTTCGTTGCTAATGTTGTATGGAAAAAACAACAGATTACTGATGATAAAATAAAGAAAGCGTAGTTAGTTACTACTCTGCAAGATCGCACATTGACATGGTACATTAAGTATTGTTCTGATCATCCTGTGGAAACACTAGTAGAGACTATGGCTTCTTTAAACAAAGAGTTTAGTAAACCTAATTCTGACTTGCAGTCAGTAGTTAGATTTAAGGAGATCACAATGAGGGTTGATGGGACGCCTTGGGAGTTTGATCAAAGGTTGAAATGTGTGATTCATGAAGCTAATATGCAGCTCACAGATGTTTAGCATTGTGAGTGGTTTATAACTTCACTTCTTCCCCACCTGAGTATTGCTTTGTCACAACATAAGATAGGAACTCATGCAAAAGCCCCAGAAATTGCGATGAGGTTACATGTGACGCCTATGAAGGATGCGACCTTGGGGGTACAACAAAATCACTCCTAGTTGTAGAACATCTGCTTGGAACTATAGAGATTGAAGAAAGAGAAGGGGACTAAACTAGAGTTGCATGAGGAAGTCTCATGCCTAAAATGTAAAAGCCAGGGGCATGATAAAGACCACTATCTTGTATTTGCGAACTATTCATAGGAGAGGGGCCAATTCCCCTAAGGAAAGAAGCTCCAATGGGACCGAGTATGGAGGCCACACTATGGTGTGATATTTGTTAGGTGGCTGGAAAACACACAACGGATAATTGTCATTTTCTTCAAAATTTTGTTCAAAAACCACAACAACTGTTCTGCAAGTTCTGAAAATCAATGGGCGATGATGAGTGCCACTGTCGAAGCTATGAAATAATGACGAAAAGGACACCTACATACCATATGCAAGTGGAAACTCAACCTTTAGATCAGGGCGTAGGAGGAGTGCATGGGGGTTATCAAGGAAGAGGATGGGGTTGAGGAGGAGGACCTGGTCGAGGTTGCAGATGGGCTATTTTCTGTAACTATGGAACACCAGGGCACTACGTGCAGGAGTGTCAAAATTAGACAAACCTATCCTATCAACACTGCACCTAGTTTGACCACACTATAGAAGAATGTCCTGTGTTGATAGCTAAGATGAAGGAGAAGAAGGCATAGCCTCAACAACCTATGCAGAACTTACAAATGATGGGAGTTGAGCCTCGCAAACAAGATCAGAATGTGAATATAGTGATGAGGAGTGGGATAAAGACTGACGATGATAAGGGAAAACAACTTGAAGAGGACGGATGGGTCTGCAAGGCCCTGAAAAAGGGAGTTGGTTTTAATATGGAGCGTGAGAAGGAAACATTTATGGATGCCAAGAAAAGCTTCACTAAGGCATCCACCTGAGGAAGCTAGAACATAGTGCAAGAAACTAGCACACCCACAGAGGTGGATCCCTCTGTCCTTACTACGTTCTTGGAGACTTGTATGAAACTGTTGCACGATAGCAAAGCTATGGAGGGTCTACATGAGTTAATAAACAAATGTGTTGGCAAAGAAAATGCCCTTGATGGACACCGCATAGTAAGAAAAATTGGCAAGCATAAGGTAAGAACAGGGCACGAGATGAGACTCACCACGCATATAGGAGATTATGGGATGGACGAGGTTATCTTGGATCTGGGGTTGGATGCGAACGTTTTTCCAAAAAAAACCTGGGAGAGAATGGGGAGAATTGCACTGTAATGGTCTCCGATCCAACTTAGAATGGAAAACCAAAATAATATCGTCCCTATCGAACGATTACATGGAGTAACAGTGGACATCAAAGGTGCGAGCTTGCTGGATGACATTGAAGTAATAGAGATCATTGATGAAAGTAATCCATACCCCATGCTCCTT
>APFE030390290.1:2003-14486 GCA_000404065.3 Pinus taeda
AGAGTGTTTTGCCTTCACACAACTGCTATGTAAACATCGAGCCAAAAGACCATGCCAAGCCCCATACATCCATACAAGTTGAAAAGAAATAGGCCTTTTTGATAACACAATCACATTAAAGCTCAAGGAAAAAATACTACCATATATTTCTAGATTTTTAGTCAATACATGGTAATATAAAATTCAGGCTTCAACAAATAATTTGGGCCTTGGATCTTCAGACAATACACTCTAAGCTTATTTATCCAACTTCGTTTTTTTCTTGAATCAGGTGGCAGTAACACTAAGCTACATTGAGTTAACAACAACAAAATTTTACATTGAGTAACACACATTCCAAGTTAGCCAAGGCCTTGTGCAACAATTATCCCCGAATTACCCCTTTCTAACAAGAGGCAAACAAATAATCATGTTTATCAAGGATAGAAAATGTAGGAAATACATCAACTAAAACATGCAAGATAAATATAATGAATGTTAGATTTTTTGTTAATCTTCACATATCCTTTGGACCTGCATCTCCTAGAAAGCAAAGTTTTGTCTTACTATCTATGTAAGGACAGCTGAATATTACTTTAGGAAGGTTAACTGACCCTTGCTTTATGAATAGCCCTTTAAGAAGAAAAAATCATTTTAGCCTTTATCTATAGAGAAGTATTGAATACATTTAATTAAATAATAAAAAAATATATAATGAGGCAACAAAAATTGTCACAAAAAAGACAGACAGAGGAGAATGCAACAGAGAAGACAACATGATAATCAGGCAACAACTTCAATAGATAAATTGTATTCACACTTTGTAAGTGTGGGAGAATTCCAGATAATGTAAGGTTGACTCATGCATTTTATTTCCAAAGCACTGCAATTCTCTATCGTATATTTTATTCTCTAATATTTGTCCACTGTGAATACATCATTCTTTCTGCTAAAATTAAAGTATTTCAGTGGATGGTATGTCTTTTATTCATTGTACATTCATGCCTTAATCAATAAATTTGGTTCCAATTGCTGAGCACTCTAGTGTTGCGAACACAAGCTCAATATCTCTCTTTGATTACTGGAATTCTTTCCAATATTTGATACCAAAGCTAATGGTCTGTTCATATGGAAGGCCAGACTTTAATTTTCAGGTTGCTTACCTATTTGAAAAAGAACAAGCAATACAACAAACACCCATGCAAATTAGAAGTCTCAAAGTACACCAGAACCATGGTTGTAGCTAGCTTGACTTTCTTCTTTGTCTAAAACAGATCTAGTTGTAAAATTTAACAGCATGGGAATTCCATTATTGAACAAGATCTTTTAGCATTCTAGAAGAAGATGAAGTCAAACATACCATATGAACTGCTAGAATCAACAAATGGGAAACTAATAATCACAGGACTCTTACTTGTAGCATTTTGAGCATTAATGATCAAATGACTCACATCAGCAGTGCCAAAACACCAAAAGAAAAATGGGGCACATGTGTGTGAAAATAAAGCTATAGCTGTGAGGTTTGCCTGAGGGAACTTCACCAAATAAAGAGGAGGCTCCTAATATGTAGCCAAACACAACAATCAATTGAAATTCAAGTTGTTTAACATTTATGAATATCAAGCTGTCTTCCTAAGATATAGCTGAGGAAGTCTTCACAAATAAAGATGACAACATAAGATGTGGCCAACAACATCAATCACTTCAAAAAATTGTTAGAGATGCTAACACCTGTTGAGGCACCAATTCAAAATGTACATGCAGTCATCGCCTTGCTTGCATTACTAGCCTAATCTTATGACAGTCTGGTCACTTCATTTGACATAGAGCCCAGATCACCATAATAATGCAAGAGAAGACATGAAAGAAATATTCAAGGTTGATAACAAAAAACACAGTTTTCTTTCAGCAAGTAGGAACAAGAAGTTTGAGAAAAAGGTTGTTGATCTGACACGAAAATGAGATTCACTTGCAATTATATTTTTTGTTGCTAAAATAGCCTGGTATAATTCATTTATTGCATAAAGCAATGGCACCACGCCAAAGGAGCATTGGAAAATGTTTTCAGTTGAAAAGGAGGATAAAGAAAATGTGGCAACATACCTCAGGTAGTCTGAGCCTACTACTTACATCAATGCTCCACCTGTTGGTGCCCTTGCATTTTTCCATGGTCATCCTTCCTAGCAAGCATGTGAAAATTAATGTGCACCAAATTCCTCTCACAGAATTGAATATATTTGTACTCAAAATCTCACCCCAATGAAAAGCCAAAATAAACTATGCACCTGGCAAAGTGCATAGGCAGGCATAGTGAATGTAGGAAGCTTGCAATGGCAGTGGTTTAGGATTATCTGATTTTCATGGCCTCCATGGCTAAGTGGGTAGTACACAATCAAGCACATTGGATGCAGGAGCTTGAGTTTGCAATTGTAATGGCGGTGGTTTATTGTATTTTTTTCCACTAAAAAAATTGTGTTTGGAGCAGTTTTCAGATATATATAATTTTGCTTGAGATTGGACCGCGTTTGGAGAAATTTTCAGATATATATAATTTTGTTTGGGATTAGACCTCCCTACTTAACTATTAACCATTAAACCACGTCCTAAAAACTATTGAAGATGTCTGAATGGCTAAGTGGTTCGTTATAAATCTGGTAACTGATTACGATGCAATGGGAAAACACCTTTAGCGTCGCTCGAACCTACGCCCAAATGGAGACCTTGAATGTATCTGTTTCGCCAGACGCTGGGAGCTGCCAATGCAGACAATTTATAGCAGCACGGGGTGGGATTTGTATGCATGGGCCTTCCGGGCACCCGCCAAAATGGTGGATGTCATTGTTCACAGAGTATAATTTACCTTACGCCTAGGGCACACCCTGTCGGGATTCAGCACCGCGAGCGGACCTACGAGGTGAGCAAGCACCGTGAACAGGAGAAATGAATGCTTGAGAGGACCTGTTCCGGTTGTGGGAATGGAGCAAATGAATGTTTGGCGCGAGGGATCGTTTGAAATTGCGCGGGTGTTGGTTGCCAGCACAACGGGTGCCAGCTCAGAGGTCGTGGGGCAAAGAAGCGTTAATTAGTGTTATATGTTATCGATTGCTTTACATAGTGTTATATGTTATCTATGGCCTTACAACATTTTCTTTGCAACGTCAGGTGCAAATACTAGTTTATACCCTTTAAAATATATAATATCAAATAAATTAAGATTTTAATCTTAAATATGCCTAAACCATATGTATTTAAGATTAGTTAAATATACTTAAACCACATGTATTTAAGATTAGTTATAAGCGTTATAAGACATCATATTTGGAAGAACGGAAAGTCAACATTTTTATTTATTTGGATGGCAATTTATTGATTAAAAGAACAGATAGTCAAGATACTTTTGATCAAGATCAGATTTTATCGATTAAAAAATAAAGTAAAAATTCGATTGTTAATTAAAATAATTTCCCACACTTTATCGGTTGAAGATAAAGTAAAGCAAAATAAACGAATATTAGAGTGATTTCACCTGGAATCGTGTCCAAAAAAATTCCAACCAAATTCCACCACATTCAAAATAAATAAGGTCGGATGGTTTTAGAAATTCAAAATTCGAATTTGATTGAGTGCCGTTATTCAATTCAAAATTTGGAAGCTAGAAAACAAGAATTATGCCAACGGGGCCATAGCCAAATCCTCAACGAAATCTACATAGCCCATGTTGATCGCATGTAGATGGTCTTATCAGCGGGTCACATTTCAGAAAACGACATGGACATACCATGGTTATGTATTTGTGAATAATCATGGTTGGCTACGGGAAAGCAGTTGTTTATAATGCGATTTTTTGAAAGTTTTTTTGTGGATTTTTTGGGTCAAAATCCGACAGCAATATATTGGAATCGCAAGTTTGATAGTTAGTTTTTGCACAAACAAAGGGTCCCAGGGGTTTTTCAAAGTGCTGAATCCAAATATACAGTTAAAAAACCATTTTAATTGCAACATATCAAGATTTAACCTCAATTTCTTCCGCCAGATTCGGTTACCAAAATCTCAAAAAAATCGCATTATAGACAACTCTCAATGGAAATATGTTTGTTGGTCTTAAAAGTTGCATTCAATATACTATATAACATAATAAATAAAACTTACCCTCGAAACAAATCAGAGTAAAGTTTATAGGAATCTCTGAAGTACCAACGAATATTTGGCCTTCCGCCACGTCAATGAAGACTATAATAATAATACTGAGGCTACGTTAAGATCATGGTAGGTTGAACCCTAAGATGGTGTCGTTGACAATCTAGATTGCCACTCAGACTCAGGATAGAGAAAATACAATTTAGGAAAATGCAAAGAAGCAAGAGAAAATACATCATGAATAGTAGGATGGTGGGCACAGGAATTTATATCATGATGGGTTTAGGGAGACCATGAGTGCTACATGCCAAATATGAGAAGACACCGTGAAGTTGTTGAGAGAAATTGCCAATGGCTCGATTTAGATGGAAACAATATAACAAAAGTAACAAAGAGCTGGTGTAATAGATCATATTTGGTAAAATTTGACGGATTTTTACTTGTATTCTTTTTTATTTAAATGTGCATGTCAATAGTTACTTTAAGTTAATTAGGTAGGTGACTTAAAAATATACTTGTATATATATACAATTTCAAATAAATTTAAAAGAAAAAAAAGTTAGTTATTTTATTGGTTGATTTCAAGATATGTATTGCACTATGTAAAATGAGAGTTCAAGATAAGCATAGATTCATCTATAGTGGCTTTTTGTCCCTATTAAAAAAATCTTGTCTATGTTTTTATTGACACCATGTGATCTTACATTGTACACACTTAAGCATAAACATGAACATTAAAGCCTAGAGCTTAAAGGTCAAGAGTCACATGACATGTCCACACCAATGTGCCATTGATATTGTATATAAAAAACTGACTTTTCTTGTTTATGTAGGTGAAACAATTATTTTCTTTTGACTTTGAGGGCTTTATGTAATTACTTTAGTGTTGGAAAATTGGTGATAGATCTTAGTTTTTATAAAATGTTTATATATATAAATTTGATTAGAAAACAAATGTATTTTATGGTTGGATATGGAAATCTCAAATGTGTGGTTACCAAACCTATGATGCTTTCCATAAATTCACACTTGAATCGAAATACAACTGAGATTGTGCCTTTTAGATGTTAACATTCTCAGAAGATCATGAAATTTGTTCAAATCCATGTGTGCATATTATTATTACTTTAAATGTTAAAATTATCATGAATTCTTGTTTAAAAGTGGCTTTAAACATGTACTCTTATTTATAATGTCATACTTAAGTCCAACTCATCAAATTGTAAGCTAAGATCCATTGTTCCTCTTCAAAACACATTATAATTAAAAGGTTTTACTAAGCTACTTGAAAACTTTTCAAAAATGGTTTAGCATAATTTGTAAACCCTTTGAAATTACCCAAATAGTGACTATACATAATTACACCAAATCATTTGTGAGTTTTGCGTTAGGAATGAACATGGTTGAATAAGTTTGATCTTTTTAAGGTAATATAAAATATATAAATCTATGATATTACTTGGTTGAAGCTTATTTATGGTCGAGGCATGTTTACAAACACTACAACATAGAGGGGGTTTTAAAACAATTTTTGGGTAAATTGTCTTAATTTGAGACAAAAAAAAAAAACTTGTGTATTGTCTTAAATATTGTCTTTAAGCGAATGTCTCAAATATAATGTCTTAAAAAATTGTCTCTATAAAGACAATATATAACACAAGTGTTATTGTTTCTTAGGAGACAATTTTTTTTGGTTAAATTATCTTAAGTTGAGACAAAAATAAACTTGTGTATTGTCTTAAATATTTTCTTTAAGCGGGTGTCTCAAATTAATGTCTTAAAAAATTGTCTCTATAAAGACAATATATAACACAAGTGTAATGTGTCTCATGAGACAATTTCATTTTTGTCTCTCTAGAGACAATAATTTGGATTAAAGAAATATTGTCTTTATAGAGACAATATATCTTTTGTCTCTTTAAAGACAATATAAAACAATGAATCCAAAAAAATATTTCACCAATGATATAAATCAATATAAAATGTATTTAATTAAAAATAAACAACAATATCATTGATTAATTCATATTAGGGCACAATGGAATCGAACCACTAACCTCTTGCATGTAAAGCAATTGCTTTTCAATTGAGCTAGCACCCTTAAAAAAATTATGTGATCAGGTTTGGAAGTTAGAGGATGTGGCAAAGATACATGAGGTGGTGATGGAGTTTCAAGAGGGTTGCCAAGATGAAATGGATAGGGTGGAAGTGGTTGAACTTTCAAAATATTGGTAGTATTAACATGATCTTGTATAGGTGCTTATAAGTGTAATAGAGTATCACATCGATCACTGATTTACTTACCTTATAATGATCTCAATATGGTAAAGGGTAGTGTAATTAATGAACGTAACATTTCAGTCATACTACTCGGTACTACTAATCACAAAAGCAGGCCAGTGGATTCACAAAAGCAGTGGAATCACAAAAGCATTGGCCTTGCACAGATCTAGAGCCGATTAAGGCTTAAGAAGCAAGAGAAGGAGCAGATCATCACTGCCTAGTGTCTTTCACTCTTTTTCAACAATCCTTGTCTTCTTCTCTTCCTCTATATCCAACCTTTTGATTTTCATAGCTTCTATTAGAGGCCTTCACAGTTCAATAAGGTATGTAGTAACATATTATCACGTCTCTTTTGGTTCCTTGGAACAAGCTTGATCTGAAATTTTATGAAGAATTTTAATTGTTGAGCATTCAATTGATACAGTGACTGCTCTCTTTGCTCAAGGATTCACTTTTAGGATCTCCGGTTTCCCAAATTTAATCTGAGATTATCTTTCTAGTGTTCAGCTTTCCCATGATCCATCTCTTCCATCACACATAAGGACTTGGACTATTCATGCATGCAATTCAAAGTATATTTTTACATATTTCAAGCACTGACTACAGAGATCATTTAACAAATTTGAAAAATCTGCGTGCTTATTTGCAACATTCAATTGCATATCTACATGTTGTTGTTATTGAATTGAAGCCCTATTTTGTATATTTTCAGTGTTTTGATCAGCGAATTACTTCAAGGACACTCCCTCAGATTATCAAGCAGAAATTTGGCAATGAGAAGTTCTTTATTAGTGACAGGGACAACAAACCTAATTTTTTCTTAGAACACCATGGGATTGATTAGCCAAGGGGCATTTTTGAGTGACCACACCCCAACAAAGAAAATAAAATTATCTTAATGTCCACATATGGCCAAAATACGTCAATGTCAGTCCAGAAGACAACAATCAACAACAAAAATACCCAATGCCTAGAGCATGAGCATTTACAAAGACCAAGAAACCCAAAATTAAATCCTAGACTAGAAAAAGAGTAGACAAAAAGATAGAATGTGGGTGAATTCTAAAGTATCAACTTGGATAGTGTGGTATTTAATATATCAGAAAAAATCACTCCTCCATGAGGAGAAACTAGCTCATATGAATAGAATGTCAAGGAGTAGCAACACCTCAAGTTAGTAATAGCCAGAGGAGGAATCATCATCACTACCAATGACAATAGATGTGAATATTTTTCAGCCAGAATATTACAAGCTTCTTCATCATTTATTCGACATTGGATGCTTGTATAGTCATTATTGAAACCTTAGACTTGCATCTTAGACATTCAGTAGACTCTTTAGGTCAATAGGTCACTTGACCTAATTTGATGATACTGCCCAAACATTGGGACATAACACTTTTTACTCCCCATTGACATATATTGTGGCCTCCATTTACGGTTTCTTGTCTCCTGGTTGAGCAACCTTTATTCTCAAGTCCATTGCGACCTTATTGGACTTGATCCTTTTATACTTGCCCTTTTATGCTATTATATTTTGTACTTCATTTTTAACTTGAAATAATTATGATGGAGTGTGAGGTTATGCTACTCACTCACTATGTGTCTCCACAAATGGAATATTACAATGTACCTTCACAATTTCATTAGTTTTTTTTCGCTACTACTGAAATTAATAAGATGTTTGTTTCATACTTATTCCTTATTTTCCTATGAGCAAATTATCGGGGGAGAGTTAGAAGTTAGAACTATGCATGAGTTTTAGAATTGTTAAGGGGTATTCCATGATATATTTGATGTAGCCTTCTTAAACTCTATTATGGTTACTACTTTCAAAGAGACAACCCTAGAAAAATAAGAGATATTTTGTCCCTTTCTATTCCTGGTCAACCTACACATTGCTTGAATTGTTTGTGCAAAGAAAAGAAACAATAATTTAAGAGACATTGTGCAACTTTCCAAAGATTTTGTTCAATGCATGACCAACCTTGTCTAAAAATTGTGTAGTTGTTTGAGGAAGAGGGCATTTCACATTAAACTTCTCACATGTAGGCAAAAGATACTTGTTTGCCTCCTCAGATGAGATATCTTTAGGGATGTTGAGTTATGTGTCCTCAACATATATGAAATGTCTACATTTCCATTACCACCTAAACATCACAGAAAATGGCCCCAAAACAGGAACATGCACATATTGAACAGAGAAAAAAGCTATCTAAACATCTCTTAAATGCTTAGAAATCACTTGAAAGGAGAAGTGAAATTAATTTCTATAGGGTCCTTGTCCATCCCATTGGCATGGTAAAGGATTTTATAGCCACCAATTAACTTCTTGACCATGCCTGAGACACCCAAAGAAATTTTTTAAATCAAAAACCAAATATAAAAATACCATCTACTTTACTAAGCCTTAATGATACATTAACATTATTTCCACTCAATCATGTTTACTTCACTTGCATTTCAAATTACTACAATAAAACACATCGATCAACTCCATGGGGCCAAGCTTTTATAAAATTATTGTTATTGAACCTGGTAACATCTTTTTTGTTAGTTCCATCAAGTCATTAGTCAACTTAGGCCATGTAAAATTCACTAGTGAACTCTGGGTTATGAGTTATATCAATTCCCTCAATACGAAATTGTTTCCCAATTTCATAGACATGATCAACTCCACCGACAATCAATTCTTTCAGATAAAGTTGTGAATTAATGTGCATATATAGCTTCATATTAATCATTTTGATAGGTAACAAATGGCATAGTTGCAATTCGACCAGCTATCATATTCATCATTGGTGTTTTTACCTATTTATTAGATTTGGCATAAGAGAAATTATATGAATAGAAGGAATGGGCAGTCAAGAAAATAACTTTTAATGTCATTTTTAAGTAGAAAGTATTATCACTAGAATCAGAAAAAAGTTGCAGAAAATAATATAGAATACAAAATGGCATTACCTCAAGAAAGTCAAGGTCATCAAGAACCTCCCGCACATAAGATATTTTGCTCTTATTTTGAAGATATGCCTAACCTCTGGGTTGACTATCAAATCTAGATAACATTATCGATATCTTGTTTCTTCTCAACCAAAACTCCACAATAATCAAACTGAGTAAATCTGCTTGATTGTTGTAGCGAGTAATGCAAAAAATGAAGAGAAAGTTTTTCCATTCTATTAAACAAGTTATTCAATACAAACATAAAACTAGAGTTTCTTGATGGCCTTATTCTATAGATAGTCAAAGATACAAGAACACATAATGGCCGAAAAAACTAAACGCTCATAAGAAGAATTGCTAACACCATAAACATAAATGTATGGTAAAAGAATATTTAGATCAAAAGTAACTATTTAGGGACACTGACATAATTTAAAAAAAAATGAAATATTTGGTATTTTAGAACATATCGCTCAGGGTTTCTAGGTTGACCAGGAGACCATATATCAGTTGTTTTATCTCCCTGATTTTCCTGGAACACCATAAAAAAGATGATATACATGTTCTATATTGCAAGAGAAATTATAAATATAGAAATATTAATTGATCCTTGGAGTATTCAAAACCTTTTTCTGAGCCTGGTGGTCTTTCGCTGGGAGAGCTCTTTGCCTTGCCATCATGTGTAGACAAGGCGAAAGAACTAAAAAGGATATAGGAAATATGGATAAGTTCTTCCCTTTTTCTTTTTCCTGTAATGAAACCAATGGAGATTTTCATTTACTCATGATAAAATCTCCTCTATAAGAGTTTATAAACAACAATATAAAGAAATCCCATGTACACAACATAAATTTATAGTAAACCAAGGAAAAAAATAGAAATAAATCCTTGGTACTGCAGAAGAATTTCAAGTTCTTTGATCTCATAGTACGGGGGACACCTAAAAATGGGGTGCATATTCGTCTCCTACTACTAAAGGTGGCACACTTGGTTGATCCTATCAAATCATGGTATATCCTAATATGGAATCGATGATAGTCGACCAAGAGTTATCCCAAAGGGATCTTGAATGAGTGCATCCAATGCCTCTGCTCCCATTTTGGTGCTCCTATTTTGGTGCTATATCAGTGTACCTAACACATTTCCATTGACCTACTTTTATGGTCATTCGTTGGACATTAAAACATTGATATTATCTTATCATTTCTGCATATATGGGGGTAAAGGATAATGCCATTCCACAAAATAGTTGCACACAATCCTATCTAGATAGGAGGAGAAAATATTTTGTAGGAGAAAAATACTTGTGATGACCATTAGAAATATGGAGACTCCCATCAAAGAGAAATTATCCCAACCCAAAGAAACTACCAGTTGAATGTCAAGTTGGACAACAAACAAAATGGAGGAATGTGATTAAATATGTGCAGAGATGAAAAAAAGATGAGAAACGTTTAGGCCCAAAATCATCAATTAAAAGAGGGCAATGTAAGCTTGGGCAATAACTAAGAAAAATAGGGTAGTTACAAGCCCATAACTCTATTGTGAAGGGCATGGCAATTTCCCTAGAGGTATTGCTTCTTTTCTAGAATTTGTTTTTTTATATATGGATAACCCATAAAAGTCAACCAACATAAGGCAAAAACAAGAGCAACGTTTAGAAATGAAAAAAAAAGAGCAATGACTGAAAATGGAAATTCAACAATAGTAGTCTTTAGAAATGAAAATAATAAAAAGAGAAATGTTTGAAAATTATATGTTTAATTACATGTATTAGAAACTATACACTTTGTTAAAAATTTGCATTTAGATATTTCGAAAATGTAATATAACTTCATAAAGAATTAACCCTAGAAGGCAGCAACATGTTCACCCCAATGAACCAAAGTAAAAGTGGTATATCATTGATTGGTTCCCTATTATATAGGTCTCTAGGCAAGAAGGCACTCAACTATGGGAAACTGTCTTGGTGACTTCTACCTTCACCTTCAATATGAGAGTCATGGAAATCTAATGGATGACCAATATTAGGTTCTAGAGAAGTGGTAAATATTGTTGAAGACAAGGTCATATACTCAAGTGGCTCTTCTAAAAAACCAACAAGCACCACCACCCCTATCCTAAATGGCCCATTAGGTAGGATCTTACTTGTATGTGATGTTCACATCAACATTTTTAGCAAAATTCTCAAATGTAGAACTTCAAAATTTTGTATTGAGGTGGAGGCAAAATCTAGGTAAATGTTTTTTAATTAAAATATGTTATTTTGAGTTAGAAAATATTATTGGAGTGACAACATTTAATTACATTATCATTGAGAACCATTAATGTTTATGCCACAATGTTTTAGTGATTTAATTTCATCTATTGTGAATGGCATGCCAACTAGAATAAAATTTTGATTCATCCATGAAGTCATAATTATGATTTAGGAAAGGCAAGGGTAGAAAAGAAAGTAATAATAAGTTGTAGAGGATATCCCGCAGGATGAGGATGTCTAAAGCGTTTATTGACATTGTAAAGTAAAATTTGTTTCCTCACGCTGTATTTTCAATCCACATGTCAATGATATCAAGAAGACTAATCCTATGGTAAAGCTTGTTCGTACAAATCCATAAGTTGATGTTCTTCATTTGATAGGAATACGTGGAATTTTTATTAAATTTCCGCTTGATTAAAGTATGATTTGGATCTTTTGTGTATGTGGTTGAGGCCCTCCATATATTAACATGGTGAAACATAAGGGTGATTTTAGGGGCGAATGTTTGCCCTTTGGGGAAATTAAGGGGTTTTAAATTTTTAGTGGGCGAATATTTTGTATCATAGTACATTTTTACAAATCACCTCAAATAGCCCACCTTATATTAAGGGAGAGGGTAAAAAAGGTAAATTTAGCCCTTGAAATTAGGAGTTACAACCTTCCATTCGCCCATTTTCAAGAATAGGTTTTATTTAAGTGAATCCATTCGTCCATTTTCAAAAATAGGTTTTATTTAAGTGAATCCTATGGGCCAAAGGCCCAAATACCATATTTATAAAAGAGGTATGGTAAATTAATAAAAATATAAATAAATGAGAGGTATGGTAAATAAATAAAGCATTTGTTATATTTACTCCATAAGTCACCTTATATACATG
>APFE030390291.1:0-12632 GCA_000404065.3 Pinus taeda
AATCACAATGCCATTACTTATACATGAATATATATTCCTTTCCATACAAATAACACTTGCAACTGATGTTTAACAAGTCTGGAATCAACAACCTTCCATGAATTATTAATGCTATTGAATCACATTCAAATAACCAAGAATAACCAAGAGCAGTTAGTTATCAATGGGCACAAGGCAAATCACATTTGTCTTCATACAAGCAACAACACATTGATTCTAAACATATCAGATAAAGGGGAAACAAATTGGAAACAACAAGCTCCTTCTCAAACCAAACAGTCCTCTTTATTCACAATAAATCAAAACTGTTTTCTCCAAACAAAAAGCCCTTCTCTCCTCTTTGGAGGTAGTATTTATGCCTCAGGCCCCCTGACCTTTCATCTTCCCCTGTTCTTTTCAATATACCGATCAGAGTACACAGAGGTAGAGCCATCAGTGTCACTGCTGACACGTAGAAGGAGTCTCCGGTCACTGGAACACTTCATTTCCTGGGGAAATGAATAGGTGTTGATTAGAAGAGGATCACTGTATGTCCTCTCTTTATGATGATATTTGGGGCAGTTTCATTTTCAGAATACGCAAGAAACACCTGGAAATCGACTGAGAATGCTAAAGGCCGGTTCTTTCAACAGAACACATCCGCATATAAGGGTTCTCCGGATCCGTTTATGCATCCGTTACTCCTTGCCTGCAGAAATAATAGATACTAGTCATGCTTATAAAAAATACAATATAAATGTATTAAAACATAAGTCTTGCCTCTATTGAAAGTTTATTACATCATGTGAAAGAATCAGCCCCTGAATTTTAAATTTATGCATATATTAAGTCCCGTAAGTATAACTCAGTTTATATTGAAAATCATCGTAAAACACAGAACCAAATGGTATTTCGGAAGGGGTTAAAAGTGGTAACCGGTATTGCGAGGATGGCCCCGATTCCATTTATCAAACGACATGTGGCAGCTAGGAGGAAAGAGGATACCACTTTTCAGGCGAGTATTCTTCGAGCAACTAGTTCACCCGAAATCTGTGTGGACCGTTGGATCCACGAGGGGTAGATCAACGGTGGAGGATCGGAGTAGGGAGACCCGAAATATATGTAAATGACACTTAATAGCCCTAGCAGGTCCACAGTATATGATTCCCTTAGAAAAGCCCCAATTTCAATGTTTTTTGAAAACATCAGAATATACGGGGAAACCCGAGTCTGGCCGTTGGGGCGGACTTGAAAATTTATATGTCCGGTTTTATAATCGTCGGCGGGTCTGGGTGGTTATGGTGCGCCATATATATAGATCCTGGACCCGAAACATATATATATCGCGGTTAATAAACCATCGGGTCCGAAGTATAGGGGAGCACCATATATATATGAGCCCTGGGACCCCACCGATTGCGATATGCGATATGGTCTTGGACTCTATGTGTGTAATATATATATATATGTGTAGGTGGTGTGTGTGTGTGTGTGTGTTAATATTGCCGGTGGGTCCGTAATAATATGCTTTCCTTTGAAAACCGGGACATTAACGTTTTTTCAAAAAATAAAGGAATATATGGGAAAACCATGTCTGGCCATAAGGTCGGACTTGAAATGCTATACACTCCAGTTCATAATAATCGGTGGGCCCGGTAAACAGTGGTGCGCCTTATACAAAAGCTTTGGATCAGGGCGATTGCGATATTGCGATACGACTCTAGACTCGATATATATATTGTGGTTTATAGAGCCATCGGGTCCGGAAGATGGTAGCACGCTATATACACATAAACCCTGGGCCTCCTGATAGTGATAAGCGATGGGGCTCTGGACCCGAAATATGTGCATTTCGGTTAATAAAACTGTTGAGTCCAGAAGCCATGTATTCGATACATTTTAATGTTGATTGTGGTAAACGAAAAGGGGTGATTCATGCATATTTGTGAGGATTTCCTTTGTAAATGGTTATAAACGAGTAAGGTGTGATAGGAGGATTTTATTTGGGTTGGAAAGGTCTCGATAAAGGAAATGAATCGAGGGTTAAGAAGGGTGATGAGAGGACCGTGCAACAAGGGTTAGAAAAAAAGGGGGTCTTGACCATTAAGAACTAAAAATTTGGCTCGACAACGAGTTAAAGTCTCTGGGACTAAAGGGGACCCATTCAAAATTGCTGTCAAGGCAATTTTTGATGGGGTGGTGGTTGTGGCCACAACAAATGGCGAACTGCTGGGCGAACCGGTTATCTCTATTTCCAAATAAATCTAGGATCAATAGAACATCAGGGTGTTAGGATAAACTTGAAATGCAGACCATATAGATGGACAAGCATGGGTTCCACTTCAACATTAATTGCTTCAGGTGGGATAGAGACAAATAGATTTTACTTACTGATAGGATTTTGACAGGCATTCTCCAATGGCAGTATTGTGGGGTTTATTGACCTCCCTTTACCTATTTCCCACTTTCAAAAATCCTTTTGGGGTCATCACTGGTCTGTCCATACCTGTTTAGGTGTGTACCTCAACGCTTTATTGTTCATCAAACTTGATATAAATACGTTTGTCTGCACTTTATATAAGAATTTCAGTGCTGTATTTTCATATGATTGAATGGGGTGCAGTAATGGATCTTGCCATATTTTAAACTGCTTAAGCAAGGTTGGGCTTGCTATATCAATTGGTACTCTGAGCCAAGCAACAATCCCTACTCTAATCGGATTCCCAAACAACCTGTTCTTCCAGGTTGGCACAAGGACTCGGAATTTCATTTTCTTTTTAAATAAGTCCTTCTAGTTTCAGGCACAAGGACTAGAGCACAATTGGATTTGCCACAGGTATATGACAATGAGTTTAGTCCATGAAAGGAGGTTTACTTGTAGATGACAGGTACTAGGAAACTTAGTGTGGTGGATGGGACCAATGGAGAATCACTGCAAACCTTACAAGCAAGTATAGGCTAGGTCTGGGTGGGATTTTAAAATGCGGTGTTCCTCCATGCTAGTCCAGCTGTAGTGACACATATTTTGTTTTATAAGGATGCCCCCACATGCTCAAGATATCCAAGCTATGAACATATCTCACATAGTTCCCAACAAATTCCAATGAGTGGTTTAGGTTTGCATTCCATCGCTGATTTTCAAGTTCTCATGGGCTTATTGAAAATTTGTTTGATTTGCAAGGTAATGATGGATTTAGAAATAGCAGAATCATCAAAAGGTTAATGAGGAAGGGAAAGGATGAAGGTGGTGAATGAGGGAAAATCTGAGAAAGGTAAGAACAGGATGGGAGGGTCGAAATCAGTTGGCTGAAAAGGACTGTTATTCAAAACAACAAGAAAATAAACTGCAGAAAATGAAAGGAAAAGACAAAAATGCAACTAAACTAACTGCAAAAATAAAATGAATTCTAACCTACTCATGAGGTAACCACCATGTGGTGGCTATTGGAAGTATCTCTTGAGATGTTGGCCATTAACAGGGAATTTTTTATTTTCTCCCTATAAAGTTTTCAATTTGTAAGTTCCCTGACCAATCTTCTCCTCAACTTGGAATGGGCCCAACCATAAGTGTTGGAATTTTGTGTGTTTACCCTTTGGCTCACTCAACTTGTCCCATTTTAGGACAAGCTCTCCTACTTGGAAGTCTTTATCTCCTGCCAGATGATGATCAAACCATCTTTTCACAACCATTTGGTGATTTTTGAATTTATTTCTAGCTTTCTCTCTCAATTCCTCCAACTTCACCAGTGGGTTGATCCTTTCTTGGAGTAAGGCTAAAGGGGTTCCTCTTGAAGCTTGGGAGAGCTGTAAAGAGAGAAGGCTAACATTGGGAGGTAGGATGAATTCTTGTCCATAGACGAGGAAGTATGGGGAGTTTCCTAAGGCCACTTTTGGGGTGACCCTATCGGCCCAAGGGAATTTGTTACGGTGTTGTGCCAGTTCCTTTGGTTGTTAGCGACAGACTTGCGGATTGTGCGGATAAGGTTTTTATTTGAAGACTCTACAACTCCGTTTCCCTGGGGGTAATAGTTTGATGAATACCTCATGTGGATTGATTTATCAATAGAAAACTCAGTCAATTTCAGCGATGAAAAGTAAGAAGCATTATCAAATACAAGAGCGTTAGGGATGCCATACCTGTTGATAATGAATTTCTCAATAAATGATATTACCTTGTCTTCGTTTACCTTCCAAAGTGGGATGGCTTCGGTCCATCTAGTGAAGTAGTCGGTTGCTGTGAGTATATACTTATGCTGCTGCGAAGAGCTTGGGGTGATCTCACCTATGACATCTAGGCCCCATTGCTGGAATGGGCGACAAATCATAACGGGCCTGAGGGGGACAACAAGCTTTCTTTCTCGTCCTGCGGCGGTTTGACACACCCTGCATTTGCGAGCATAGGCATGCAAGTCTCTGAACACTGTGGGCCAATAATATTCAACTCTTAGTATTTTGTGAGCAGTGGTCTCTCCGCCATAGTGACCACCTGCTGGGCCGTCATGCATTTCTTTCAAGACATGGTCGGCATCATCTTTTTCCAAACATCTCAGCGAGATTCCATCATAATTTTTTCTGTAGAATATGTTATTGGCCAAATGATATTGATTGGATTTCAATCTGAGTGCTCTCCTTTATGATGTATCCATGTGTTCAGGACATGATCCCCGTATCAGATAGAAGCGTATGCCATAGTACCATGACTCAGGGTCCAAAAGGGCTTCCGATGTTTCTCGCTTATAAATCAGGGCTTCGTTAATCCACAGGGGCTCCTCCCTGAATTCCATTTGTGCATATTACATGCTTTGCGTTTCTGGTTCTTTAGATGCTCCTTCTTTATCCCCCAGGGCTTCTGCTGCTATCCTGCAAAGTCCTTGCCCTCGAACTACCTGTGCCGGCTTAATCTCGAGGTCAAACTCTTGAAGGGCGGTTATCCAATCTCTCTCCATTCACCAATTTCCTTCTGCACGAAGAGGGCCCTTACAATAGGATGGGGAGCAATTACTTTGGTCCTGGCCTTTAGTAAATAAGGGCGGAAATGTTTTATGGACTTGAAAATTGCAAATCCTTGTTTCTCCACATCTGGGTAGTTGACTTCTTCCCCTTGGAGATTAGAGCTCATATAAGAAATAGGGACTTCATTGCCTTCGTTATTTTTCTGAGTGAGTGTTGTGGCATATGAAACATCAGAAGCAAAAGTGTACAAGAAGAATTCCTTGCCGAAATCGGGGCTGACCAATGCAGGAGCTTCAACGATGGCTTCCTTGATTCACCGAAACACTTTCTTAGCTTCATCGCTCCATTTATACACAACGTCTTTTTTCATCATCAGCTGCATGGGGTGCACTATTTCTGCGAAACCTGAGACATATTTTCTAATGAAATTGATCTTCCCAAAAGAAGGATTGCATGGCCTTCTTATTTGCAGGGGGTTTATATAATCATGATGGTCCCTATTCTTTAGGATCAATAACAATCCCTTCTTTAGAAAAGAATTGAACCAATAGTTCCCTCTGTTGTTAGGTCCAACCCTAACCCCCTTATTTATGTATAGGATCGAGTCATAGTTATGTTAAGTAAAGAGTCATAAAGCCCATGTTAATAATTTAAATGGTTAAACGCATTTAATGAAGGGACCCCAGTTAGTTGCAAAGGGCCAGGTATAGAAGATGGCATAATAAGAACCTGGTATTTCCCCCATGGTATGATGTATGAATCCCTATATAAAGGATAGAGACTCCCCTCGAGGAGCATCGTGTCTTATTTTGTAATTGAAGCTCAGCTTATGGAGGTTCCCCCCGAAGAGGAAAGTGAACATTACTTTCTGATAATAAAATACTGCTGTTATTTCCTCATTGTTCCTATGGTTCTGGGTATATTTTTGCATATTTGGTATTCTGGTATCGTCTTCCAGTTAAGAGCATAACAAGTGGTATCAGAGCACTTTCAAGGCCAGTGGATCTCTAATTTTAGCAATTTTTTTTTGGCTAGAGACATGTTTCGACGTCTTTAAACCACAGGATTGTGTTGAGTGCATAACCTGTGGATTTGGGGAGGCATGCACACAGGAAATACAAGAGGTGGTCACGCTTGTTGGACTCCCTTGTAACCCCTGTGGGTACCCCTTCGAGTAGTAGCGCATTAGACAAAACCGTGCACAGACTGTCTTCCAAGTACTCTCTGGGTATATCGGAAGCCCCCTAGCTCCCTTGAAACCTTTCCATAGATAACCGTCGGCCGTCTTGTTGCTACAGTACACCGAGAATAACACTTGGAGACATTAGTTGCGCATACGATAGGGTAGTTGGGTTGTACGGCTAAGGGTACGGTTGATCCTCCTTGGTCAGTGCCCTGAAAAATTGGGTTGAGTACTACTATCAGACCCTTATGTATATTGCGATTTGTAGCACTTGACACTCCTGGAGACTATAGTTCCCTTCTCTATCTCTAGATCACACATAATCTTTGCCAGATCAGATCTCGCAGGTGGGGTTTTGTTGCAGTAGCAGAAATCAGTTCTGCCGTTTAGATCTATCAGATTAGCCATTCAGATCTATCAGATCCATCAGATCTGCAACAGTAATCAGTTCCGTCGTTCAGATCTATCAGATCAGCCATTCAGATCTATCAGATCCATCAGATCTGCAGCAACAATCAGTTCCGCCGTTCAGATCTATCAGATCAACCATTCAGATCTATCAGATCCATCAGATCTGCCATCCAGATCTAGCAGTTTGGGCTCTATAGCCGTCGCAACAGTCAGATCCGCCATTCAGATTTGACTAATTGTGTGGGTTCCTATACCTGGGTGTGATTTTTGCAGGACTTTAGGCAACATTGACATTTTTGGGATTCAGCTACTGCAGTATTCCCAGACCCCTCCTTGGACTCCAGGCGAGAGATCCCTCTATCATCAGCTCACATCGGATGGAAAAATTGTTACAAAAGGGCCACCATGGAGTTATAGCCCAATTTAGTGCCATCCAAGCCTTCGAACCCAATTCTCTTCATATTCATCTTGAGATGCAACAGATCTTAAACAACCATCTGCCAGTCTTTGACAAGCCTCATGAGCTTCCACCCTTGACAGGGGAACATGATCATAGAATTACTTTGGTCTCAAGGGCCCAACCACGAAATGTGCGCCCATATAGATATCTGTTCGCCCAAAAGAATGAAATTGAAAAAATAATCAAGGAACTCTTGGAAGCAGGCACCATTCGTCCCAACATTAGTCCTTATTCATCGTCGGTGGTCATGGTGCTTAAGAAAGTTGGGGAATGGCATATGTGTCTAGACTTCAGGGCCCTCAATAAGTTGACGGTCAAAGATAAATTTCCCATCTCGGTTGTCGATGATTTGCTGGATGAACTAAATGGGGCTCAATTCTTTACTAAGCTCAACCTTTGCTAAGGTTATCACCAAATTCGCATGAAAGAAGTAGACATTCCAAAGACTTCTTTCCGAACTTATGAAGGCCATTATGAGTTCCTAGTCATGCCATTTGGTATTTGTAATTCCCCATCCACTTTTCAGAGCCTTATGAACCACCTGCTCAAACCATATCTAGAAAATTTGTCATTGTTTTCTTTGATGACATCCTCATCTATAGTTACACCTGGGCCACACATCTTCAACATGTAGATCTGCTCTTGTAACTACTCTGCAAGCATAAATTATTTGTCAAGATTTCCAAGTGCTCTTTTAGCATTGAAGAAGTTGAGTATTTGGGCCACATTGTGGGGCGTGAAGGTGTCAGCGTGGAACCCAAAAAGATCCAGGCAATGCAGGATTGGCCTCAACCAAAGACCTTGAAAAGCTTGAGAGGATTTTTGGGTCTCACAGGCTACTATCACAAATTTTTCCGCAATTATGGTCGCATTGCTAGGCCCCTCACTCAAATCCTCAAGAAAAATTCATTCCTCTGGAATGATGAAGCACAACAGGCCTTTACAGATCTCAAACATGCCATGTGTTCCACTCCAGTCTTAGCACTACCTGACTTCACAAAATCTTTTGTGATTGAATGTGATGCTTTTGGTACGGGTATTGGGGCAGTCTTAATGCAGGAAGGTCAACCCTTGGCCTTCACGAGCCAACAACTAAGTGGGAAGAATCTGGGACAATCTACCTATGAGAAGGAGATGATGGCCATCTTACATGCAGTAGATGCCTAGTGACCATACTTATTGTGGTGACGTTTCCAAATCCGCATAGACCATCAAAACCTTAAATAATTTTTGGAGCAACGCTTATCCTCACCATAACAAAAGAAATGGCTTGCCAAAATGCTAGAATATGATTATGAGATAATTTACAAGAAAGGGCGTAAAAATATTGTAGCAGATGCGTTATCCTGCCAATATGAGGAGGAAAGTACCCTACTCGCAATTTCCCTTCCCATTCTAGAATGGATTGAAGAGGCTCGCAAAGAATGGTTTTCACATCCCTAGCTCTCCCAACTCATTAATTAACTGCAGGCGGATCCAAATTCCACAACGGACTACTCGTGGCAGGATGAGATTCTTCGCTACAAGGACAAAGTCGTAATTTCACCAACATCCACCCTCAAAAGCCGCATTTTGGCGGAGTTGCACTCATCTCCCACTATAAGACATTCAGGCTTTCAGAACTTGAAGATCATTTTTTTGGACAGGCATGAAAAAGGACATTCTTACTTTTGTAGTTGAATGCGACGTCTATCAGTGCCACAAACGAGAAACAGTCAAATCCCCAAGCACATTACAACCATTTTCCATCCCGACCTCAATCTGGATGGAGGTTTCTATGGATTTCATTACGGGTGTTCCAAAGTTAGGAAACAAGTAAGTCATCATGGTGGTTGTGGATAGACTTCTAAGTATGCTCATTTTTGTGCCCTACCCCACCCTTTTACACCGACTTTGGTCGCTCAATCTTTCATGGATCAAATCTTCAAATTGCATGGCATGCCCACTTCCATTGTGTCTGATCGTGACCTGATCTTCACCAGTAACTTTTGGCAGGAACTATTCCGGCTACAAGGTACCCAACTACAACTCAATACTTCCTATCATCCATAAACTGATGGTCAAAATGAAGCAGTTAACAAATGTCTGGAGAGCTACCTTAGTTATTTCACTTCAGAAAAGCAACATCTTTGGGTACAGTGGTTACCTCTAGCCGAATGGTGGTATAACACCAACTATCATGCCACCACCAAAATGACTCCATATGAAGCAGTTTATGGTCAACTCTCTCCTTCCCCTATTTCTTATATCAAGGGATGCTTGAAGGTACAAGCAGTGGATCAACTCCTACAGAACTGCACAACCATGCTGGCCCACCTTAGAGAATCTTCACCAAGCCCAAAACCGCATGAAGCAACAGGCATATCAACATCGCTCAGAACTCCAATTTCAAGAAGGGGATCAACTATTTTTGAGGCTGCAACCATATAAGCAAACATCACTCAAAGACAAGGGTTGTCAGAA
Source organism: Pinus taeda (assembly GCA_000404065.3). Lineage (NCBI taxonomy): Eukaryota > Viridiplantae > Streptophyta > Pinopsida > Pinales > Pinaceae > Pinus > Pinus taeda. Next base: position 9,450 of record APFE030390291.1, read on the forward strand.
ATTATCTCCAAAATTCTATGGATCGTATCAAGTACTTCAGCGCATTGGAGAAGTCACCTACAAGCTAGCTTTGCTACCCACTGCAAAAATCCATCCAGTCGTCCATGTCTCATGCCTCAAGAAAATGATTGGGAACCATTGAAGAATTCAAACTAGTCTACCTAAAGTGGATGAAGAAGGGTCAATCTGGCTCCAACCTGAACAGGTTCTTGACACACGAGAACGACACCTGTGTGGCCGCACGATCAAGGAAGTCCTCGCCAAGTGGAAAGATACCTCTCCGAAAGATGCAACGGATGAAGAAGGGTCAATCTGGCTTGCACTTGAACAGGTTCTTGACACACGAGAATGGCACCTATGTGGCCGCACGATCAAGGAAGTCCTCGCCAAGTGGAAAGATACCTCTCCAGAAGATGCAGCTTGGGAACTAGCCACTATCCTTCAGTAGTTTCTGTAGCTTCAGCCTTGAGGACAAGGCTATTCTTATAGGGGGAGGGCATGTTAGGGTCCAACCCTAACCCCCTTATTTATGTAATATGATCGAGTCATAGTTATAGTTAAGTAAAGAGTCAATAAAGCCCATATTAATAATTGTAAGTGGTTAACCTGCATTTAATGAAGGGACCATAGTTAGTTGCAAATGGGCCATGGTATTAGATAGATGGTATTAATAAGAACCATGATATTGCCCCATGGTATTTCATGTATAAATCCTATATAAAGGATAGAGACTCCCCTCGAGGAGCATCGTGTCTTATTTTGTAATATAGCTCAGCTCTATTGGAGGTTTCCCCCTCGAAGAGGTAAGTGAACATTGCTTTCTGAATAATAAAATACTTGCTGTTATTTCTCATTGTTCTACGTTCTGGGTATATTTCTTCGTATATTTGGTATTCTGGTATTGTCTTGCAGGTTAAGAGCATAACATTGTGACTGCAAAGACACTCTTCTTGGGATTCAATAATATCCCATACCTTCTGCATCTTTCGAAAATCTGTCTCAGGTGATAAATATGATCCCTTCTGTTATATGAATACACAGTGATGTCATCCATGTAAACCACTACTGGTTTGTTAATCAACCCTTGGAAAGATATGTCCATAGCTCTCTGGAATGTGGCGCCCACATTAATAAGTCCAAAAGGCATTTTATGATATGCGTAGGTTCCCCATTTAGTGTTGAAGTTTGTCTTCAACTGATCCCCATGAGATACCAATACTTGATTATATCCTGAAAACCCATCTAATAGGGACAACATTTCAGACCCAGAAACACACTGAAGGATGTGTTCCATAGAGGGGACATGATAGTTATGCTTTTTTGATGCTTTGTTTAGGTTTCTGAAATTGATACATAGCATGATATCTCCATTTTTCTTCCTTACTGGCACGAGATTGGCTACCCAACGTGTGTGTCTGACAGGAAAAATGATTTTAGTGTCCAACATTTTGTTTAATTCTTTCTTCACCAATGGTTCTAGGCTTGGATGCATCTTACACAACTTTTGTTGGTAGGGCTTAGCCTCCTTTTCTAAAGGAATCACATGCTGCATAATGCTGGTATCAAAGTTTTTTAGGTCTCCATATGTCCATGCAAAGACGTCCTTGTATTCTTTAAATAGCTTGACAAATGCAACCTTTTCTTGTGGAGAGCACCCCAAGCCCAAATTAACAGTTTTTGGGTCTTCTTTGGTCCCAAGGTTGACTGATTCGTACTTCATGTTTGAGCTATGCATTTTGCAATTAGTTGGCTTATTGAATTTATCATATAGGTCATACAAGTCCTCCATCTTGACAATTGACTTGTGGATTGTATTGAATTGATCCTTTTCCTCACCTTCCCTCTCATTCATAAGCCTATCATGTTCTTCTTCATCGATGACTGCATTCTTGAAAGTCTTCTCGCAGTGTAGGAACTCAAGGATTTGCTCGTCATCTTCGAACACCTGCCAGTTTGAGATGTTATCAAGCACACATGTTTTGAAAATCAATTCAACATAACATTTATTCTTATTTAATCTAAAATCAGGCAAAAGTTTAGCAGCCATACTAGCCATCAGATCGACATCTTGGTTTTTCCTTCGAGCTATGTGTGTGATATTAAAAGAATCAAAATTGTTAATTAAGCCCCATACCTCATGCTGGTACCTTACCAGGTGTGGCGAATTGCAGTGTATCCTCTTCCTTACCCGATCCACAATTATCTGTGAGTCACTGAAGACTTTAAGATTTTTCACCTTCATATCAATGGCTTTCTTTAGGCCCTGCAGCAAGCCTTCATATTCTGTTGTGTTGTTGGTGCATGCAAACTCCAACCTGCTGGCCATCAAATGTTGGTTCCCTTGCAGGTCAATAAGAATGCTCCCAGCACCTGCACCTTCAAGGCAGTTAGAGCCATCAAAATAGAGTGTCCAAAATAAAGAATCTAATGTTACATCAGTTGAACTGCTATCTACAAAATTAGTCCTATCATCTACTATAATACAAGATAGTTCATCAGTTGGATTATGGAAGGGAGTTTCCAACTGTGTGTATGTCAAAGTTTCTTCAACTGTTTTTGCATGGAATTCTCCAAAACAAGTTTTTGTAGCATAAACATTGAAACTGTAGTTCCCAGGGATGGAGTTGGTAAACATTACAGGTTGATTGGGACCATTTAGTTCCATTACCACATACTTCATGTATCTTTCTCAATCAACTCTCAGCATATCACCTTTTCCATTTTGAGGCAGCAAGATATGGGACCAATCAGTTGAGAAATATCCTTTGAGTTTTACTACCCAATCCCTACTAAGCAGCATTCCATAGGCCTCGGGTATATCGACTACCACTATATTAATGACTTGTGTGTACTATGGTTTAGCAGCCATCCAAATCAACACATCTTTCAATTCCCCAATCACTTTCACATTTTTCCTGTCTAATTGCATAATTCGATTCCCAGTGTTCTCGAGTATCGCATGCAATCTTTTGGCAACAACATAAGGCATCACAATGGACAAGGCACTGGAATCTACCAAGCAATTGTGTACATTCATGTTGAGGATTTCAAATGTGATAAGGAAAATTGGAGTCATGGATTTAGATTTCCTCCCTATCATGGCTGCACTGACATCTTGGGGGTTTCGATTCAATTTTGATAAAGTGGCTTCCAGGCTACTAGCTTTTGGGCTATGCTGGGAGT